>WNWK01006969.1:37500-45000 GCA_009830355.1 Cherax destructor | reverse complement strand
ACAATATCACTATTAACACTAGAAACACTAGTAACACCAGTAACACTAAGAACACCAGTAACACTAAGAACACCAGTAATACTAGGAACACCGCTAACACTAGTAAACCCAGTAATACTAGGAAGACCTTTAACATCAGTAACACTTGGAACACCAGTAACACTATTACCACTAGTACCACAAGTAACACTAGTAAAACCAGTAACACTATGAACACCAGTAACACTAGTAACACCAGTAACACTATGAACACCAGTAACACTAGTAATTCTAGGAACACCAGTAACACCAGTAACACTAGTAACACCAGTAACACTAGGAACACCAGTAACACCAGTAACACTAGGAACACCAGTAACACCAGTAACACTAGGAACACCAGTAACACCATGGCTCTTGATCCAGCACACTGGAGCTACCCTCTCCTCCCTTGGATCAAACATGATTGCCTCCTAGTAACACCTCTCCTCCCTTCCATCAAACATGATTGCCTCCTAGTAACACCAGTAACACTATGAACACCATTAACACTAGTAACACCAGTAACACTTTGAACACTAGTAACACTAGGAACAATAGTAACACCAGTAACACTAGTAACACCAGTAACACTAGGAACACTAGTAACACCAGTAACACTAGGAACACCAGTAACACCAGTAACACTAGTAACACCAGTAACACTAGTAACACCAGTAACACCAGTAACACTAGGAACACTAGTAACACCAGTAACACTAGTAACACCAGTAACACTAGTAACACTAGTAACACTAGGAACACCAGTAACACCATGGCTCTTGATCCAGCACACTGGAGCTACCCTCTCCTCCCTTGGATCAAACATGATTGCCTCCTAGTAACACCTCTCCTCCCTTGGATCAAACATGATTGCCTCCTAGTAACACCTCTCCTCCCTTGGATCAAACATGATTGCTTCCTAGTAACACCAGTAACACTATGAACACCAGTAACACTAGTAACACCATTAACACTATGAACACCATTAACACTAGTAACACCAGTAACACTTTGAACACTAGTAACACTAGGAACACCAGTAACACCAGTAATACTAGTAACACCAGTAACACCAGTAACACTAGGAACACCAGTAACACCAGTAACACTAGTAACACCAGTAACACTAGTAACACTAGTAACACCAGTAACACTAGAAACACCAGTAACACCAGTAACACAAGTAACACTAGTAAAACCAGTAACACCAGTAACACCAGTAACACTAGTAACACCAGTAACACTAGGAACACCAGTAACACTAAGAACACCAGTAACACTAGGAACACCAGTAACACTAGGAACACCAGTAACACCATGGCTCTTGATCCAGCACACTGGAGCTACCCTCTCCTCCCTTGGATCAAACATGATTGCCTCCTATTTCTTACGCAATATGACTCCGACGGGTTTAACGCTTCCCGATGAATATAATAAGAATAAATAATCATAATAGTAATAAGATAATGATAATTATAATAACAATAGTAATAATAATTATTATAATAATAATAATAATAATAATAATAATAATAACAGTAACAACAATAATAATAATAATAATAATAATAATAATTAATTATTATTATTATTATTATTATTATTATTATTATTATTATGACTATAAATAAGTCATTGTGGTATTAAATCCCTTCACTTGGTAATCAAATTCAATATTTTAATCCTCGGCTCTGGGGCTCATGCATTGATTGTATAAAACGAATACAATCATATTGTATTTTTAAAATTTATTTGTATATCAACATTAATATAGCAATGAAAACAAGAAACAAGTGGAATTGAAACATTTACCAAACTGCGGCAGGCTTGGGTTCGACCCACGGCACTTTATCCTGCCTCAAGAGACAACACAACGTGTTTGTAGGATCGATGGCGTGGTGTTGTCTCTTGAGAGGCAGGACAATGTGTCGTGGGTCGAATCCTGGCCTGCCGCAGTTTGGTAAACATTATATATATATATATATATATATATATATATATATATATATATATATATATATATATATATATATATATATATATATATATATATATATATATATATATATATATAGTGTGTGTGTGTGTGTGTGTGTGTGTGTATGTTACAAAATGACACGATATCTATTAATAATAGACATCTCCAGTGAACACTAGAAAGGATAGCCCTTCTAGCATCCAGCCTGTTACTGGGCTTTTGCAACAAAGTCAGTATCCTGGTCCAGTTATCTAACATATTATATATCTTAAGAGGATTGCAACTGATAGGGTACTAACCAACGAAGTATATTTAAAAGGTTTATTATCAAAGTGAGAAAATCTAGGGTAGCAAAGTAAATCAAATATAAAGATATTAATTAAGATATCAATTAGGAGGTTAATTAGGAGGGTAGCTCCTACACTGCTCTCATATACAATAAGTCTGTGCTGAGGGCACATATATATAAATGACTCAGAAGTACCATCAGGTACAATGTCAGTAATTACAATAATATATACAAATAAGAATAAATGTGTGTATGAGTGAGCACCAGGTAACTCTAAGACTCGACTCAACCAGTGTACGACTGAACAACTTCTCATAAGTTAGCTTCTCTAACAAACTGACAATCAGAACAGCTTGATTGTCCAGTAAAATGACCAATTCGCAGAACAGCAATATAACAAGCAACAGCAACACAGCGTCAGGAACCAGGAGATAGAAAATCGACCCTAACTGGGGACCATCAGTAGATCCTCCAAAACAGTCACAAAACTCCCTTTCTACTGAAGCTAAGTTCAGCATAAACAATCCCAAACTGTGGCGGTGCACAGATGCCTTATTGAATTAGGTCCAGAGCTATAGCTTGAGACCTGAGTTTTATCAGAGTGTCAATGTGACACACAACCCAGAACAACGTCGAAAATCACTGTCTAGTCTATTCTCTGTGAACAGAGTTACACAGAGTCCTGAGAAGTATGATTCGCCTCACCACCGAATGCATACTCTACCCAACAGAGTCTAATGTCGAGAAAACAAGTAGAAATAGGAGTTAGGTGTTGATTCGACGAAGGTCAGCAGGCCAGAGAGAGAGAGGAAAGAGGAACAACCACCCAGCTCAGGTGTGATCAGCGACTGACTCCTCCCAGCAACTAGACGCCGGCAGCATAACAATAGTTTGCCAACTCCAAGGCAGTTACGCCACACTCCAACACAATATAAAATATTACATCCTACCTAATAAATATAGCTAAGTCAAATAGGTCAAATAAGTCAAATAATAGTCCAATAATAGTATAAAGCAAGATATTAACGATTTAGCTATTATCGAGAATATCAGCAATATAAAATTATAGAAAATGGAAAATATACATATAAATTGAGGCCCAATTCTGGGGGCGCAATAGTGTACTCACCTAGTTGTGGTTGCAGGGGTCGATTCATAGCTCCTGGCCCCGCCTCTTCACTGGCCGCTACTGGGTCACTCTCACTGCGCCATGAGCTTTATCATACCTCTTCTTAAAGCTATGAATGAATCCTGCCTCCACTACATCGCTTCCCAAACTATTCCACTTCCTAACCACTCTGTGACTAAAGAAATACTTACTAACATCCCTGTGATTCATCTGAGTCTTCAACTTCCAACTGTGTCCCCTTGTTGCTGTGTCCCATCTCTGGAACATTCTGTCTCTGTCCACCTTGTCAATTCCTCTCAGTATTTTATATGCCGTTATCATGTCCCCCCTATCTCTCCTGTCCTCCAGTGTCGTCAGGTCGAGTGTGTGTGTGTGACGTGCCGAATAGGTAATACTTGCAATTTTGGCTCAAATAGCAACGCTCTTCTTGCCGAATAAGGAGCTATGCAATGTTGCAAGACAGCAACAGATAGGAGGGGAAATTCTCCGAGTCAAGGCAGAAGGTGTCAGTCGTAACCCATGTCACAGAGTGAGGGGCCACCACCGACCCTCAACACTTACCTCACGTCCCCTCGCACCCTTTCGGGGTCAGGAGGGGTGGGGGTACCACAGATGTTTACAGGAAGCAAGTTACAGAATATTAAGGAAACGCAGTAGTCAGCCCAAAACCGCATCTAATCTATATCAACTGATCTATTATCATATGGAATCATTTGTCCTAAGTGGTTGATATACCCAGACACTCAAGATATACGTAAACTCGTTATCAACCTATTCTACCTATCATGAATCAGAGAATGTTACGGAAGAGCTAGCAGAAAAGGGACTCTACACATATCTCTACATACTACCAACATATTTACCTATCTGCTTCTTAACACAAGGCCCCTAGAGGAGATAAGTCACTCTACCTGACCTCTCTAGATTATCATAAGAAACTCACATATACGATATTAAGTAACTTGTAATCAAATAAACTTGTGTAACTGTACTCGCATGCAGGGCTTAAGTAGACTTACTAATACTATGGAATTCTCCGTATACGACACTACCGAAGGTGGAACGCAATCTCCGACGGGCGAAATGTGTGGAACAGTCTATTATAGTCAACCCAAAAACGAAGCTAGAGTCACTGGCATGGTCTTCCCTACACCTACCTAAAGGAATGCTAAACCTACCAATATTCTCTATGTATTTTGACCCCGTCAGAAGGGATTCCTAACGGGCGAAACGTGTAGGAAAGGTACCGAGGACCCGTGGATTTTGCATAACATCCTTGCTTAAGACTGTGCACAATTGACTCTGCTTAACAACTGTCGAGTGTGTACATTCCATCACTTGAATTATATAAAGTATTTATATCACGTTCGATGAGAGAGGATTCAGTTATGTTCCTTTCCATAACGGAACTACTGGGTACAATGAACTGAGCTGCTGCCCACCCCTGTGTATGACTGCAAGTACTGTGATTAAAGACTGCATTTGACTCCTAAGCCGTCCTTACCTAGTACTGATGTTGGGCTAATCTGGTTTCAAGTGGTTTACCTGTCTGTCCAACATACGAAAGAGAACATAGTGAGCATGGGACCTTGTAAACACCACCAACATTGTTGGATGGTGCATTCTTAATCAACTTCTGCTTCAGTGTCCCCCGCTGTTCTTGAAGACAATAATTATATTGAGCTTTGTTAAAGCATCACGCAGGCTGGCCATATTCTCATTGTAAAACAAAACCAGTATATTTTTCCTGGAAGGTACTTCCCATGGTTCAGTCCAGTAAAAAGTCTTCTTGGCTAATAATAACGCCTTCTCAACAAAATACTTAGAATATCTCAGTTTACTGGCTATGTTGAATATCTTATTAGTTTCATCATCCAAATATTCTGGACGATAAATACGTAAAGCTCTCAAGATTCATGACTGGTATAACAGTGATTGTGTAACGACATATTAGTTCACTTTGCTGTACACTGCAAATTTAAATTTTCTCTCAAAACGATGGATCAGAACATCTATTAAAGGCAATTTGTCATCTACTTTGCGCTCTGTTGTAAACGTAATTGAGGGCACTAGATTACTGAGTCTAGGAAGGAACTCATCAATATCGTGATCTCTGGGTCACAGAAACAGAACATCGTCTATATATCTGAACCACTTGGCTTTACTATGGAGGAAATCGATAAGGATTCTATTCTCATACAATTCCATATAAAACTTGCTGAGTAATGGTCTAAATAGATTTCCCATGACCATGCCTTGTTTTTGAGCATAGTATTTCCCTTTAAACAAAGCTTAATAAGTTCAATAATTATGTTAATGGGGCAGGGCATGGAGAAGTCTTCTGGTTTCTCTTCCAGATGTGTAAACAAGTCAGGGAGACGGACTCTAGTAAACAATACTCTGACATCAAAACTCACAAGAGTAAAGTCATGTGATACATTTAATTTCTGGAGCCTCTCTGTAAGGTCAAAAATATTTTTAATATGAGCATCCCAAATCTTTCCTACCATGGAAGTTAACAGCTTAACCAGCCAATTTGATGGGTTGTAAGCCTACTGAACTTATAATAGGAAAGGCTGGGTTCCCTGGCTTATACGGTGGAGTTGTCCACCTCACTGACAGACATTTAATTAATTCTTCATTCGCCTTCAATAACTTTTAAGTTGTTTATTGAAGTGAGAGTTGACGTGTTCGAGGGGTTTCTTAGAGGTTCGTACGTTTTATTATCCCTTAGTAAATTGTTCATCTTATCAGAATATTTAACTTCATCTAAAATGACAGACAAGTTAGTTACATCGCAGAGGGCACTTGTACGCAGCTAATTGTAGTTGCAGGGGTCGATTCATAGCTCCTGGCCCCACCTCTTCACTGGTCGCCACTAGGTCCACTCTTTCCCTGCTCCATGAGCTGAATCATACCTTTTCTTAAAGCTACGTATGGTACCTGCCTTCAATACATCACTTTCCATATTATTCCACTTCTTGACAACTCTGTGACTGAAGAAATACTTCCTAATATCTCTGTGGTTCATCTGAGTCTTCAACTTCCAATTGTGACCCCTTGTTGCTGTGTCCCCTCTCTGAAACATCCTGTCTCTGTCTACCTTGTCGATTCCTCTCAGTATTTTATGTTGTTATCGTCCGGGGACCAAGACTGTTCAACAGCCTCCCACCAGCCTTAAGGGGAATTACCAATAGACCCCTGATTGGACTACGTGCGGCCAGCAGTAACAGCCTCGTTGATCAGGCCCTGATCCACCAGGAGGACTGGTCATGGACCGGGCCGGGGGACGCGTTGATCCCCGGAACACTCTCCAGATAAGATAGTGCAGATGTCTTCCCCTGTCTCTCCTGTCCTCCAGTGTCGTCAGGTCGATTTCTCTTAACCTCTCCTCGTAGGACACCCCCCGTAGCTCCGGGACTTGCGTGTGTGTGTGCGTGTGTGACTTACTGTTGTGTGTGTGTGTGTGCGTGTGTGTGTGTGTGTGTGTGTGCTTAGTGTGTTGTGCGTGTGTGTGTTGCGTGTGTTGCGTTAGTTTGTGTGTGTTGTGTGTGTGTGTGTGTGCGTGTGTGTGTGTGTGTGCGTGTGTGCGTTAGTGTGTGTGTGTGTGTGTGTGTGGTGTGTGCGTGTGTGTATGTGTGTGCGTGTGTGTGGTTAGTGTGTGTGTGTGTACTCACCTAATTGTACTCACCTAATTGTGGTTGCAGGGGTCGAGACTCAGCTCCTGGCCCCGCCTCTTCGCTGTCTGCTACTGGGTCTCTGCTCTCCCTGCTCCATGAGCTTTATCATACCTTGTCTTAAAACTATGTATGGTTCCTGCCTCCACTATATCTTTCTCTAGTCCATTCCACTTCCTGACTACTCTGTGGCTGAAGAAATGTTTCCTGACATCCCTTTGACTCATCTGAGTCTTCAGCTTCCAGTTGTGTCCCTTGTTTCTGTGTTCCTCTCTGAAACAACCTGTCACTATCTACCTTGTCAATTCCCCCAGTATTTTGTATGTCGTTATCATGTCTCCTCTGACCCTTCTTTCCTCCAGTGTTGTTAGTCCTATTTCCCTCAACCTTCTTCATAAGACAGACC
>WNWK01006969.1:25000-32500 GCA_009830355.1 Cherax destructor | reverse complement strand
AAAAGTGTTTTTTTATAGCAGTGAATGTACTCAGCAGGAAGTTACTGCAGTGAAAGTAATCAGTTGAGAGTTGTTCTCAGAGGAGAGTCTTACTCCAGAGTGAGAGTTGTTGTCAGCAGTGAGAGAATGATTATAGAGTGAGATTGTGTCTCCAGCAGTGAGGTGTACCTCCAGCAGTGAGAGTGTCTCCAGCAGTGAGAGTTGTTCCCAGCAGTGAGAGTGTACTCCAGCAGTGAGAGTTGTTCTCCAGCAGTGAAGTCACTCCAGCAGTGAGATTGTCCTCAGCAGTGAGATCGTACCTCCAGCAGTGAGAGTTGTTCCAGCAGTGAGAGTCGTACTCCAGCAGTGAGAGTTGTACCTCCAGCAGTGAGAGTCGTACCTCCAGCAGTGAGAGTGTGTCCTCCAGCAGTGAGAGTTGTGTCTCCAGCAGTGAGAGTCGTACCTCCAGCAGTGAGAGTTGTTCCTCCAGCAGTGAGAGTTGTTCCTCCAGCAGTGAGTGTCATTCCTCCAGCAGTGAGAGTTGTCCTCCAGCAGTGAGAGTCGACCTCCAGCAGTGAGTGTACCTCCAGCAGTGAGAGTTGTTCCTCCAGCAGTGAGAGTTGTTACCTCCAGCAGTGAGAGTTGTCCTCCAGCAGTGAGATTGTTCCTCCAGCAGTGAGAGTTGTTCCTCCAGCAGTGAGAGTCGTACTCCAGCAGTGAGAGTTGTTCCTCCAGCAGTAGAGTCACTCAGCAGTGAGAGTTGTTCCTCCAGCAGTGAGAGTTGTCCTCCAGCAGTGAGAGTTGTCTCCAGCAGTGAGAGTTGTCCTCCAGCAGTGAGAGTCGTACCTCCAGCAGTGAGAGTTGTCCTCCAGCAGTGAGAGTTACCTCAGCAGTGAGTGTGTCTCCAGCAGTGAGAGTTGTGGTCTCCAGCAGTGAGAGTTGTACTTCCAGCAGTGAAAGTTGTTCCTCCAGCAGTGAGAGTTGTTCCTCCAGCAGTGAGAGTCGTACCTCCAGCAGTGAGAGTTGTTCCTCCAGCAGTGAGAGTTGTTCCTCCAGCAGTGAGAGTTGTTCCTCCAGCAGTGAGAGTTGTTCCTCCAGCAGTGAGAGTTGTTTCTCCAGCAGTGAGAGTTGTGTCTCCAGCAGTGAGAGTCGTACCTCCAGCAGTGAGAGTTGTGTCTCCAGCAGTGAGAGTCGTACCTCCAGCAGTGAGAGTCGTACCTCCAGCAGTGAGAGTCGTACCTCCAGCAGTGAGAGTTGTGTCTCCAGCAGTGAGAGTCGTACCTCCAGCAGTGAGAGTTGTGTCTCCAGCAGTGAGAGTCGTACCTCCAGCAGTGAGATTTGTGTCTCCAGCAGTGAGAGTCGTACCTCCAGCAGTGAGAGTTGTTCCTCCAGCAGTGAGAGTTGTTCCTCCAGCAGTGAGAGTTGTACTTCCAGCAGTGAGAGTTGTTCCTCCAGCAGTGAGAGTCGTACCTCCAGCAGTGAGAGTTGTACCTCCAGCAGTGAGAGTCGTACCTCCAGCAGTGAGAGTTGTACCTCCAGCAGTGAGAGTCGTACCTCCAGCAGTGAGAGTTGTACCTCCAGCAGTGAGAGTCGTACCTCCAGCAGTGAGAGTTGTGTCTCCAGCAGTGAGAGTTGTGTCTCCAGCAGTGAGAGTCGTACCTCCAGCAGTGAGAGTTGTTCCTTCCTCCAGCAGTGAGAGTTGTTCCTCCAGCAGTGAGAGTTGTACTTCCAGCAGTGAGAGTTGTACCTCCAGCAGTGAGAGTCGTACCTCCAGCAGTGAGAGTCGTACCTCCAGCAGTGAGAGTTGTACCTCCAACAGTGAGAGTCGTACCTCCAGCAGTGAGAGTCGTACCTCCAGCAGTGAGAGTTGTTCCTCCAGCAGTGAGAGTTGTTCCTCCAGCAGTGAGAGTTGTACTTCCAGCAGTGAGAGTTGTTCCTCCAGCAGTGAGAGTCGTACCTCCAGCAGTGAGAGTTGTACCTCCAGCAGTGAGAGTTGTACCTCCAGCAGTGAGAGTCGTACATCCAGCAGTGAGAGTTGTACCTCCAGCAGTGAGAGTCGTACCTCCAGCAGTGAGAGTTGTACCTCCAGCAGTGAGAGTCGTACCTCCAGCAGTGAGAGTTGTGTCTCCAGCAGTGAGAGTTGTGTCTCCAGCAGTGAGAGTCGTACCTCCAGCAGTGAGAGTTGTTCCTCCAGCAGTGAGAGTTGTTCCTCCAGCAGTGAGAGTTGTACTTCCAGCAGTGAGAGTTGTACCTCCAGCAGTGAGAGTCGTACCTCCAGCAGTGAGAGTCGTACCTCCAGCAGTGAGAGTTGTACCTCCAACAGTGAGAGTCGTACCTCCAGCAGTGAGAGTCGTACCTCCAGCAGTGAGAGTTGTGTCTCCAGCAGTGAGAGTCGTACCTCAAGCAGTGAGAGTTGTGTCTCCAGCAGTGAGAGTCGTACCTCCAGCAGTGAGAGTTGTACCTCCAACAGTGAGAGTCGTACCTCCAGCATTGAGAGTCGTACCTCCAGCATTGAGAGTCGTACCTCCAGCAGTGAGAGTCGTACCTCCAGCAGTGAGAGTTGTGTCTCCAGCAGTGAGAGTTGTGTCTCCAGCAGTGAGAGACACATCTCTCTCACTGCTCCCCTGGAAACGCTAAACTCGTAAGTGCGGGCTATACAGCGTCCAAGGAAACGGAAGTTAATCAGGTCTGATCCAAGGAAACGGGAGGGAGGGGACATCCGATTCCTTGGGTCAAAAGCCTTTTCCTAGCATAAAGGGCCCAGGAGCTACAGTTCGTGTTACACTGTGGCGTCTCACCTCTCTGTTGGAGCGTCCGTTAATTATTGTGAATGTTGTGACCTTAAATGAGGAGGAAGAAGAGGAAGAAGAAGGAGGAAGAAGAGGAAGAGAAGGAGGAAGAGAAGGAGGATGAAGAAGAAAAGAATGAGGAATAAGAGGAAGAGGAGGAAGAAGAGGAAGAGGAGGAAGAGGAAGAAGAGAAAAAGGAAAAAGAGGAAGAGGAGGAAGTGGAAGAAGAGGAAGAGGAAGAAGAGGAGGAAGTAGAGGAGGAGGAAGAAGAGGAGGAGGAGGAGGAAGAGAACGAAGAAGATGAGGAAGAAGATTAGGAAGAAGAGGAAGAGGAGGAAGAAGAATAGAAGGTGGAGGAAGAAAAAGAGAAGGTGGAGGAAGAAGAGGAGGAGTAGGGCGAGAAGAAGATGGGTGGGAAATTTAATTGCTTGAGAGACATTGATATGAAAGAAAATTACTTTTCTCTGAAAATGGAAGGAAGAGATAAGGAAGGAAGGAAGGAAGAGGAAAGGAAGGGAGGTAGGGAATTAAGAGGAAGATGGAAGGAAGGAAGAAAGGTCATTCAGCCCAAGGAGGGTGATGGTGTCTCAGAGAAAGAGAGGAAAAGAGAGAGGGAGAGAGAGACATGTGTCACACAGGTGCCAGGCAGGCACCTGCGAGCAGAGGGAAGTGCCCCAGATGAGCCGTGTGACACTTGCCGTCATTGCCACTACCTGTCCCAGTGTCACTCACCGCCTGATTGGCCCTGGCACTGGCAACCAGGGAGCAGCAGGGCCAGACAGGGTCACGGTGCGACAACTGCCAACCTTGACGTCACGACTGGTGCTGCCGGCGTACGATGACGGTCAGTGGCGGGCGAAATGTGCTCTCTGGTTAACGACAGCTACTGACCGAGTGATGGTGCATGTGTTTCCTTCTCTGTGCAGTAGCGTCAAGAATAACTTAATTACATATGGATTAGGTGCAAAATGAGCTTTACGACGTTTCGCCCTGTGTAGAGCTTGTTTAAGTCACGATAAAACTCCACACAGAGTGAAATGATGGGACATTAAAGTGTATCTTGAGGAGGACACTGGTAGACACAGTGTATCACACTGTGTCAGACACATTAAGAAACACTCTCAGAACACACACACACACACACACACACACCGTATAAGAGAAAATTTTAGAAAGGACTTAATTTTAAATGAGTTCTTGCTAAGTGACCAGTTTTACTTATTCGACACGAGACACACACACAACAGGTCTAGTGTCTAATCGACATGTGCCTAGGACAAAATGGTAACTAACTAACACGTATACGTATATATATATATATATATATATATATATATATATATATATATATATATATATATATATATATATATATATATATATATATATATATATATATATATATATATAGTATATATAAGAGCGAGTGTAAACACGCACTCAGTGAGCGAGTGTAAACATGCACTCACTGAGCGGGTGTAAACACGCACTCACTGAGCGAGTGTAAACACACACTCACTGAGCGGGTGTAAACACGCACTCACTAAGCGGGTGTAAACACGCACTCTCTGAGCGAGTGTAAACACGCACTCTCTGAGCGAGTGTAAACACGCACTCACTGTGCGGGTGTAAACACGCACTCACTGAGCGAGTGTAAACACGCACTCACTGAGCGAGTGTAAACACGCACTCACTGAGCGGGTGTAAACATGCACTCACTGAGCGAGTGTAAACATGCACTCACTGAGCGAGTGTAAACACGCACTCACTGAGCGAGTGTAAACACACACTCACTGAGCGAGTGTAAACACGCACTCACTGAGCGGGTGTAAACACGCACTCTCTGAGCGAGTGTAAACACGCACTCTCTGAGCGAGTGTAAACACGCACTCACTGAGCGGGTGTAAACACGCACTCACTGAGCGAGTGTAAACACGCACTCACTGAGCGAGTGTAAACACGCACTCACTGAGCGGGTGTAAACACGCACTCTCTGAGCGAGTGTAAACACGCACTCACTGAGCGAGTGTAAACACGCACTCACTAAGCGGGTGTAAACACGCACTCTCTGAGCGAGTGTAAACACGCACTCACTAAGCGGGTGTAAACACGCACTCACTAAGCGAGTGTAAACACGCACTCTCTGAGCGAGTGTAAACACGCACTCACTGAGCGGGTGTAAACACGCACTCACTGAGCGAGTGTAAACACGCACTCACTGAGCGAGTGTAAACACGCACTCACTAAGCGGGTTAAACACGCACCTCTGAGCGAGTGTAAACACGCACTCTCTGAGCGAGTGTAAACACGCACTCACTGAGCGAGTGTAAACACGCACTCACTGAGCGAGTGTAAACACGCACTCACTGAGCGGGTGTAAACACGCACTCACTGAGCGAGTGTAAACACACACTCACTGAGCGAGTGTAAACACGCACTCACTGAGCGGGTGTAAACACGCACTCACTGAGCGGGTGTAAACACGCACTCACTGAGCGGGTGTAAACACGCACTCACTGAGCGAGTGTAAACACGCACTCACTGAGCGGGTGTAAACACGCACTCACTGAGCGAGTGTAAACACGCACTCACTGAGCGGGTGTAAACACACTCACTGAGCGAGTGTAAACACGCACTCACTGAGCGGGTGTAAACACGCACTCACTGAGCGAGTGTAAACACGCACTCACTGAGCGAGTGTAAACACGCACTCAGTGAGCGCAGCTGGCTTTCAGATAATACTACAATGTAAACATTGTAAATAGTTTAAGCATTGTAAACACGGCCTGAGTTGAGCTAAGCTCTGAGGATGATGCCTGAACCAAGGATAGGTTGAAAATAGGGATGGGATGAGGGAGGCTGGGCTCATGGGAGATGGGTGGAGGTGGGCTGAGGGAGGCTGGGCTCATGGGAGATGGGTGGAGGTGGGCTGAGGGAGGCTGGGCTCATGGGAGATGGGTGGAGGTGGGCTGAGGGAGGCTGGGTTCATGGGAGATGGGTGGAGGTGGGCTGAGAGAGGCTGGGCTCATGGGAGATGGGTGGAGGTGGGCTGAAGGAGGCTGGGTTCATGGGAGATGGGTGGAGGTGGGCTGAGGGAGACTGGGTTCATGGGAGATGGGTGGAGGTGGGCTGAGGGAGGCTGGGCTCATGGGAGATGGGTGGAGGTGGGCTGAGGGAGGCTGGGCTCATGGGAGATGGGTGGAGGTGGGCTGAGGGAGGCTGGGCTCATGGGAGATGGGTGGAGGTGGGCTGAGGGATGCTGGGTTCATGGGAGATGGGTGGAGGTGGGCTGAGAGAGGCTGGGCTCATGGGAGATGGGTGGAGGTGGGCTGAAGGAGGCTGGGTTCATGGGAGATGGGTGGAGGTGGGCTGAGGGAGACTGGGTTCATGGGAGATGGGTGGAGGTGGGCTGAGGGAGGCTGGGCTCATGGGAGAGATGGGTGGAGGTGGGCTGAGAGAGGTTGGGCTCATGGGAGAGATGGGTGGAGGTGGGATGAGGGAGGCTGGGCTCATGGGAGAGATGGGTGGAGGTGGGATGAGAGAGGTTGGGCTCATGAGAGATGGGTGGAGGTGGGATGAGAGAGGTTGGGCTCATGGGAGAGATGGGTGGAGGTGGGATGAGAGAGGTTGGGCTCATGGGAGAGATGGGTGGAGGTGGGATGAGAGAGGCTGGGCTCATGGGAGAGATGTGTGGAGGTGGGATGAGGGAGGCTGGGCTCATGGGAGAGATGGGTGGAGGTGGGCTGAGGGAGGCTGGGCTCATGGGAGAGATGGGTGGAGGTGGGATGAGGGAGGCTGGGCTCATGGGAGAGATGGGTGGAGGTGGGATGAGAGAGGTTGGGCTCATGGGAGAGATGGGTGGAGGTGGGATGAGAGAGGCTGGGCTCATGGGAGAGATGTGTGGAGGTGGGATGAGGGAGGCTGGGCTCATGGAAGATGTGTGGAGGTGGGATGAGAGAGGCTGGGCTCATGGAAGATGGGTGGAGGTGGGATGAGGGAGGCTGGGCTCATGGGAGAGATGGGTGGAGGTGAGATTAGGGAGGCTGGACTCATGGGAGAGGTGGGTGGAGGTGGGATGAGGGAGGCTGGGCTCATGGGAGAGATGGGTGGAGGTGGGATGATATTGGAAAAACTTGCAACTAACACTGTCTGTCTACGTACGTAAGATAGACAGGCGTGCGTGCAGCAGGTGTCTACATGGGACGCTGTGGACCCCCTGCTATTAGAAATAGAGGTCCTTGTTGGACGCCTCGTTACACAAGTAAGCTTCTTTTTAAGATAGAAATGGGGTAGAGATGCTGATAGATAGCTCTATATATCTATCTATTCGGGACGGCAAGCTGAAGGCGTTGAGAAGTAGAGGATGTACAAGGAAGGTATAGAGTTAGAGCCATCACGCTGTTCCCCCCACCACTCTCACGTCAACTCACTACTGAACACAGGTCAACTCACTACTGAACACAGGTCAACTCACTATTGAACACACAGGTCAACTCACTACTGAACACAGGTCAACTCACTACTGAACACAGGTCAACTCACTACTGAACACAGGTCAACTCACTACTGAACACAGGTCAACTCACTACTGAACACAGGTCAACTCACTACTGAACACACAGGTCAACTCACTACTGAACACAGGTCAACTCACTACTGAACACACAGGTCAACTCACTACTGAACACAGGTCAACTCACTACTGAACACACAGGTCAACTCACCACTGAAC
>WNWK01006969.1:12500-20000 GCA_009830355.1 Cherax destructor | reverse complement strand
CCCTGACATCAACGCCAACTGTATCTTCTTGACATCAACGCCAACTGTATCTCCTTGACATACACCAACTGTACCTCCCTGACATCAACACCAACTGTGTCTCTCTGACATCAACAACTGTATCTCTCTGACATCAACAACTGTACCTCCATGACATCAACAGTAACTTTATCTCCCTGACATCAACGGAAACTGTATCTTCTTGACATCAACGCCAACTGTATCTTCTTGGCATCAACACCAACTGTACCTCCATTACATCAACGCCAACTGTACCTCCCTGACATCAAAACTAATTGTACATCCGATATCAACACCAATACCTCTTTAACATCAACACCAACTGTACTTCCTCTGACATCAACGCCACCTGTACCTCCTCCCTGACATCAACGCCAACTGTACCTCCCTGACATCAACTCCAACTGTACCTCCTCCCTGACATCAACGCCAACTGTACTTCCCTAACATCAACGCTAACTGTACCTCCCTGACATCAACGCCAGCTGTACCTCCCTGACATCAACGCCAGCTGTACCTCTCTGACATCAACGCCAACTGTACCTCCCTGACATCAACGCCAGCTGTACCTCCCTGACATCAACGCCAACTGTACCTGACATCAACGCCAACTATATCTCCCTGACATCAACGCCAATTGTACCTTCCTGACATCAACACCAACTGTATTCCCCTGATATCAACGCCAACTGTACCTGCCTGACATCAACACCAACTCTACCTCCCTGACATCAACCCCAACTCTACCTCCCTGACATCAACACCAACTGTACCTACTTTGACATCAACACCACCTGTACCTCCCCTGACATCAACACCACCTGTACCTCCTCCCTGACATCAACACCAACTGTATCTCTCTGACATCAACAACTGTACCTCTCTGACATCAACAACTGTACCTCCATGACATCAACAGTAACTTTACCTCCCTGACATCAACGGAAACTGTATCTTCTTGACATCAACGCCAACTGTATCTTCTTGGCATCAACACCAACTGTACCTCCATGACATCAACGCCAACTGTACCTCCCTGACATCAGAACTAATTGTACCTCCGATATCAACACCAATATCTCTTTAACATCAACACCAACTGTACCTCCCCTGACATCAACGCCACCTGTACCTCCTCCCTGACATCAACGCCAACTGTACCTCCCTGACATCAACTCCAACTGTACCTCCTCCCTTACATCAACGCCAACTGTACTTCCCTAACATCAACGCCAACTGTACCTCCTTGACATCAACGCCAACTGTACCTACCTGACATCAACGCCAGCTGTACCTCTCTGACATCAACGCCAACTGTACCTGACATCAACGCCAACTGTATCTCCCTGACATCAACGCCAATTGTACCTCCCTGACATCAACACCAACTGTATTCCCCTGACATCAACGCCAACTGTACCTGACTGACATCAACACCAATTCTACCTCCCTGACATCATCCCCAACTGTACCTTCCTGACATCAACACCAACTGTACCTCCTTTAACATCAACACCACCTGTACCTCCCCTGACATCAACACCACCTGTACCTCCCTGACATCAACGCCAAAGGTACCTGAACCAGTGGTTCTGAACCCTCCGGACTCTACTGACACCTGTGCTAACATTTACTGAACCAGTCAGTCATTAAACTATCTTTCATCTTTCGTTTCCCCTTCGTCAGTGTTTCGTATTTTTCCCTCTTTCATTCGTCCCTTCTCTTCCCCTCCTATCATTTCCTCCCTTCCTTAAAAACCTTGCATTAACACAGAGCTTTATCTAGTCAAGTTGATTTTATAAAGCTCTACAGAGTGAAACATGACTTGATGAAGCTCTTCACAGAGTGAAACATGACTTTAAGCTCTACACAGTGAAACATGACTTGAAGCTCTACACAGAGTGAAACATGACTTGACGAAGCTCTTCTCCAGAGTGAAACATGACTTAAAGCTCTACACAGTGAAACATGACTTGAAGCTCTACACAGAGTGAAACATGACTTGACGAAGCTCTTCACAGACTGAAACATGACTTGACGAAGCTCTTCTCCAGAGTGAAACATAACGAAGCTTTTCACAGAGTGAAACATGACTTGACGAAGCTCTTCAAATAACGAAACATCACTTAATGAATCTGTACACAAAACGAAACTTAGTTTGAAAGAGCTTTATACAGAGCGAAACACGATTCGCTAAAGCTCTATGCAGATTGAAACACACTGCCCCGTATAAAAGCCTCAGCAAGGATTCTCCCCACATTCACTATAATTTGCAACATATTCTAACTTGCAACACAGACATTCTAACTTGCAGCACATACATTCTAACTTGCAACACAGACATTCTAACTTCCACCACAGACATTCTAACTTGCAACACATACATTCTAACTTGCAACACAGACATTCTAACTTGCAACACAGACATTCTAACTTCCACCACAGACATTCTAACTTGCAACACAGACATTCTAACTTCCGCCACAGAGATTCTAAGATACACGTTTCCTTTCACCTGCTGCCCCTAGTGACCTACTGGTAAGTAGGTACCCGGTAATTAGCTGTCTGTTATGGTTGGATATCAGGAGTGGAATGGCGCGAATGCATTTAATGCCAGGCTGGGATGTGAAGCCAACTGAGGTGGGTTAATACTTGTTATCCTGTGAATAAGCTGAGGTAAGATAACAGCTCTTGGCTTGTAAATAAACTGAGGTAAGATAACAGCTCCTGGCTTGTAAATAAGCTAAGATACCAGTTCCTAGAGCACATTTGAGCTGAGGCAGGATAACACCTCGTAGCTTCTCGAAGAGTTGAAGAAAGATAATAGTTCCTAGCCTGTAAAAAAGAGCTTAGCTAGAATAACAGCTCTTAGCCTGCAGCTTAGGTATACTGTAAAAGCTGTATCATTGTAAGCTTAGGTATACTGCAACAGCTGTAACACTGTAAGCTCAGGTAACAGCTCTAACACTTTAAGCTTAGGTAAAGTGTCACAGCTCTCAGCTTGTAAATTCCAAAGATGTAAATAAAAAAAGAGGAAACATCACGTATTCGTTTCTAAAAATTATTAAAAAAAAAAAAAAGTTATCTCAACTATTGTTGAGAGTTTAACGCCACGGTTTTTGTCAAGTCCGACACTCTACTTTTTGTTTTTGGGCAGAGTCACGTAGCAGAGTCACGTAGCAGAGTCACGTAGCAGAGTCACGTAGCAGAGTCACGTAGCAGAGTCACGTAGCAGAGTCACGTAGCAAACTTCAGCTGCAATTCAGACATTCCGCAATTTTAGTATTCCACACCTTGAATTTGCTGCTTCAGAGACTTCAGTTTTAGATGTGAAATTATTTCAGCGTTAAATATGTACGCACAATATATATATATATATATATATATATATATATATATATATATATATATATATATATATATATATATATATATATATATATATATATATATTATGTGTGTGTGTGTGTGTGTGTGTACTCACCTAATTGTACTCACCTAATTGTGGTTGCAGGGGTCGAGACTCAGCTCCTGGCCCCGCCTCTTCGCTGTCTGCTACTGGGTCTCTGCTCTCCCTGCTCCATGAGCTTTATCATACCTTGTCTTAAAACTATGTATGGTTCCTGCCTCCACTATATCTTTCTCTAGACTATTCCACTTCCTGACTACTCTGTGGCTGAAGAAATACTTCCTAACATCCCTTTGACTCATCTGAGTCTTCAGCTTCCAGTTGTGTCCCCTTGTTTCTGTGTTCCCTCTCTGAAACATCCTGTCACTGTCTACCTTGTCAATTCCCCGCAGTATTTTGTATGTCGTTATCATGTCTCCTCTGACAATTCTTTCCTCCAGTGTTGTTAGTCCTATTTCCCTCAACCTTTCTTCATAAGACAGACCCCTGAGTTGTGGAACTAACCTTGTCGCAAACCTTTGCACTTTCTCTAGTTTCTTTACGTGCTTGACCAGGTGTGGGTTCCAGACTGGTGCTGCATATTCTAGTATGGGCCTGACGTACACGGTATACAGTGTCTTGAACGATTCCTTGTTAAGGTAACGGAACGCTAATCTTAGGTTTGCCAGTCGCCCATATGCTGCCGCAGTTATCTGGTTGATGTGTGCCTCCGGAGACGTGCTTGGCGTTATACTCACTCCAAGGTCTTTCTCCTTTGCCGAGGTTTGTAGCCTTTGTCCGCCTAGCTTGTACTCTGTCAGCGGTCTTCTTTGCCCTTCTCCGATCCTCATGACTTTGCATTTGGAGGGATTGAATTCGAGAAGCCAATTGCTAGACCAGATGTCAAGCTTGTCCAGGTCTGTTTGCAGCCCTGCCTGGTCCTCTTCCGATGTGATTCTCCTCATTATTTTCACATCATCCGCGCGTGTGTGTGTGTGTGTGTGAGTGTGTGTGTGTGTGTGTGTGTGTATACATATGAATGAACGGCTGTCAGTCTTTCCACTTTATTCATAGGCATAAAACTGCAGTAATCGTGTTAATTAGAGAGATGAACCCTTCATTATTCTAGTTTAATTATAGAGCCTCATAAACACCCGAGTAAATTAATTTGCCCACTAAAAAAGAGGATCAGATTACAGAGCTGGGAACAATCACAGTAAACAGGTCAGTTAACTGTCAGATTAATTAATTGTTTGGTAAAGCTGCCCTGGGAGGTGGTGGGAGTGGGGTTGCCTTGATGCTGCTGAAAGGCTCTTGATCCAAGAAACTGGAGCTACTCGTTTCTTCTTTTCGCAGATCAGAGTATGGTTACCTCCCATTATTTTTGCCATTCTGTGTGTTTATCCCTATGAGTTTAACGTTTTCTGTGTGAATACTAGTATGTCGGTATTTCCGTTTTTCTCTGTTTCTGTCTCTTTTTGAGAGGTGATGGCTGGAGTGTTCTACCATGTAGTGATGATCTAGGTTGTGATCTAATCCCCTCTGGTATTAAACGCTGATGTCTCTGCCAAGACACATTTGATTAGTTACTTGTAGCTGTGGATGGAGCAACGGAGTCTTGAGAGACAGAAAATTGAGAACCGAATCGAGCCGGGAAGCAACTCTGATGTAGACTACAACTTTGGCAAGAGACTGGCAGAGTGCACTGTGTGCACCACAGAGTCCAGACAAACAATATAGGAATATTCGTGAACTCCATTCAGTGTAGAAATGAAGTTGAACAATAAAGAAAGGGTAAACTCTAGTAGAGGTTAACATGTTTAATAAATATTAAATTTCAACTTGTTTTTTCTAACCCTTCTTTTCTTTCTAGATCCCCCAATCCCTTGTTTAATATTATTATTATTATTATATTATTATTATTATTATTATTATTATTATTATTATTATTATTATTATTATTATTATTATTATTATTATTAGTATTGTAGTGTAGTGTGTCCCTATTAATAATAAGATTATGCTAAAAGTGAGGAGTGACTAATTGAGTGAACATTGACAGTGATGAACCAGCACAGGAATTAAACCATTGGTTCAGTAATGTAATTATTCTAATCAATTATAAAAATTATAATTAAGTTACAGGGGAAACAGGGTTATACTCAAGTATCAGTCTGACAAAGGGAGGAGACAGAAGGGAGAGAATAGAGAGGAGGGGAGGATAAAGAAGGGTACGTGGAGGGAAGCACAGATTACAGAGGACTCTAAAGAGTCCACACTGAGGCCATCTCCTGAGAAGAACTATATCTAGTACTCACATCCAGACGATGGACTGTCGTGCATTATCTTGGTGTTGGAGGCGAGGACAGCAAAACAGAAGGCTCTCTCCCCATAGAGTACACAAAGGTACAATACAGTGACTGGAACAATGCACAGATAACCCGCACATAGAAGAAAGCAACTTTATGACGACGTTTCGGACCGACTTGGACCATTAACCAACGGTCCAAGTCGGTCCGAAACGTCGTCATAGAGTGTCTTCCTCGTAAGTGCGGGTCATATGAGAACCTCCCCCACCCACCTCCGGTGCGACAACAGGGCAGGAAGAACAATCAACCATAACCACATTGGTAAAAACGACATGACAATCACAGGAAAGACTTACGAGACTGGAAGGCACTGACCACAAGCACCTCAACTCAGCACTGCTGCTGGCCCTACTACTTGTTACTCCACGGCGCGTCACTGCTACTGTGTCTAGCACTGCCACCCACTAGTACCACTACCACTATTAATCTGGGTAGACCCTACCGTCGACTGATCTTCCTGATGCAGTTCATGAACAAGCATCAGGAAGCCGGAATCCGCCGACATCAGTTTGCCCCATCGTAGTATCTAGTCGGATTCTGTGCCAGCCATGCGCCGGTCCAGCTGGTCTCCTAGTAACTGCACTGACCGCAGCGTCTCCTGCACCGGTCCAGCTGGTCTCCTAGTAACTGCACTGACCGCAGCGTCTCCTGCACCGGTCCAGCTGGTCTCCTAGTAACTGCACTGACTACAGCGTCTCCTGCACCGGTCCAGCTGGTCTCCTAGTAACTGCACTGACTACAGCGCCTCCTGCACCGGTCCAGCTGGTCTCCTAGTAACTGCACTGACCACAGCGTCTCCTGCACCGGTCCAGCTGGTCTCCTAGTAACTGCACTGACTACAGCGTCTCCTGCACCGGTCCAGCTGGTCTCCTAGTAACTGCACTGACTACAGCGCCTCCTGCACCGGTCCAGCTGGTCTCCTAGTAACTGCACTGACTACAGCGTCTCCTGCACCGGTCCAGCTGGTCTCCTAGTAAATGCACTGACCACAGCGTCTCCTGCACCGGTCCAGCTGGTCTCCTAGTAACTGCACTGACTACAGCGTCTCCTGCACCGGTCCAGCTGGTCTCCTAGTAACTGCACTGACTACAGCGCCTCCTGCACCGGTTCAGCTGGTCTCCTAGTAACTGCACTGACTACAGCGTCTCCTGCACCGGTCCAGCTGGTCTCCTAGTAACTACACTGACTACAGCGCCTCCTGCGCCGGTCCAGCTTGTCTCCTAGTAACTGCACTGACTACAGCGCCTCCTGCGCCGGTCCAGCTGGTCTCCTAGTAACTGCACTGACCACAGCGTCTCCTGCACCGGTCCAGCTGGTCTCCTCGTAACTGGACTGACCACAGCGTCTCCTGCGCTGGTCCAGCTGGTCTCCTAGTAACTACACTGACCACAGCGCCTCCTGCGCCGGTCCAGCTGGTCTCCTAGTAACTGCACTGACCACAGCGTCTCCTGCGCCGGTCCAGCTGGTCTCCTAGTAACTGCACTGACCACAGCGTCTCATGCGCCGGTCCAGCTGGTCTCCTAGTAACTGCACTGACTACAGCGCCTCCTGCGCCGGTCCAGCTGGTCTCCTAGTAACTGCACTGACCACAGCGTCTCATGCGCCGGTCCAGCTGGTCTCCTAGTAACTGCACTGACTACAGCGCCTCCTGCGCCGGTCCAGCTGGTCTCCTAGTAACTGCACTGACCACAGCGTCTCCTGCGACGGTCCAGCTGGTCTCCT
>WNWK01006969.1:2500-7500 GCA_009830355.1 Cherax destructor | reverse complement strand
ACCACATAACACACAGTAACACCACATTACACAGTAACACCACATAACACAGTAACACCACATAATACACAGTAACTCCATATAACAGAATAACACCACATAACACACAGTAACACCACATAACACACAGTAACACCACATAACACACAGTAACCCCACATAACTCAATAACACCACATAACACAGTAACACCACGTAATACACAGTAACACCACATAACACACAACCCCACATAATACACAGAATATAGCAAACTTTCAGAGAATATAACACCTCTCTAGGGCGGTTATTTCAAGTATGAAATAACATTATCTTACAGGAAGGCAGCGTGGGCTTAATAGAGAACCAGTGTGTGACTTATACACTGACGCGGAAGTGAACGTATGAGAGGTGGTACCAGGAGGACCCTGATGGTAGCACTCACCATCCAGGGTCCTCTGGGTGAGGCAGCACTCACCGTCCGCCCTGGATGGTGAGGCAGCACTCATCCAGGACCTGATGGAGGGCCTCACCATCAGTCTCCTTTATGCAGACTCACATCAGGGGACTGATGGAGCTCACATCCGGAGGACCCTGATGGGAGAGCACAATCCAGGAGACCCTGATGGTGAGGTCCCCTCGAGGACCCTGGATGGAGGCACACTCACTTATGTATCGTATTGAAGACGAAGAAGAAAACAGTTGGTCATTAACATAAAGAGCAACAGCAGTACAACTTACAATGAGGAATTATTATTATTATTATTATTATTATTATTATTATTATTATTATTATTATTATTATTATTATTATTATTATTATTATTTATTATTATTATTATATTAATTTATTATTATAAAGGTGATGATAATAATTTCAACATGGCACTGAAACTCTGAGAAAAAAAACCTAATTTGAAGCCTCGTTTGTTTTGACGTTCTCTCAGGAACAAAGTTACTTGTGAAGTGCCAGTGTGTGTAGTGCCAGGGTGTGTAGTGCCAGGGTGTGTAGTGCCAGGGTGTGTAGTGTTAGGGTGTGTACTGCCAGTGTGTGTAGTGCCAGGGTGTGTAGTGCCAGGGTGTGTAGTGCCAGGGTGTGTAGTGCTAGAATGTGTAGTGCCAGGGTGTGTAATGCTAGAATGTGTAATGCTAGTGTGTAGTGCCAGGGTGTGTAGTGCTAGAATGTGTAGTGCTAGGGTGTGTAATGCCACAGTATGTAGTGCCACAGTGTGTAGTGCCATGATGTATAGTGCCAGGTTGTGTAGTGCCAGGGTGTGTAGTGCCAGGGTGTAGTGCCAGGGTGTGTAGTGCCACAGTGTGGTGTCAGGGTGTAGTGCAGTGTTTGTGTCAGGGTGTAGTGAGATGTAGTGCACAGTGTGGTCAACATCCAACGTATGCATTATTAACTTGACAAAAGCCCCTCCCCCCTCCCTTCCCTGGTGGGCGAAACGTTACCTCAATCATCATTTCAAATTACAATGTAGCAGTGGGAACAGGAAGGTGAAGCAGCAAGTCCCAGCCTTCATTCTAAGAAAACAGAAAGAACAAAGCCACAAGGAATATTAGGAAGGAGAGGTTGAACATCATGACTGAGCCTCTCACACGTAGGATGTAACCGCACACGATCGATGAAGTCTGGAGAGTGACGGAGGAGAGCAGCCGGAGAAAAAGAGGAAGAAAAAGGAGTGAGAGTTATGGCCGGCAGGAGGCAAGAGATTGAGAGACAGATGCCCTCGAGGGCATGAAGGGGCGTTGAGGAACAGCAGGTGTGTGAGTTTTAGGAATAAAACAGAAATAAGAGAGAGAGAGAGAGTGAGAGAGAGAGAGAGAGAGAGAGAGAGAGAGAGAGAGAGAGAGAGAGAGAGAGAGAGAGAGAGAGAGACAGAGAGAGAGAGCAGAGAGACAGAGAGAGAGACAGAGACAGAGAGACAGAGAGAGACAGAGACAACGTAGAATATCTTAGTCTATCTTCTCTTACAATCTGCCACTGTTACTTCCGGTATCTGCTTCACTTCCTGTTCCTCACCAATACTTTAAGGACACTGGCTGCTCACTTTCTGACGGAGACTTAAATAACACAAAGTAGGTGTCATCTTTGCAGATACTAACCACACTCTTCTATGTCAAATCAGAGATCGAACCAGCCTACAAACCATTCCTTTGTCTGACCTTTTTCTGAGGTTATCTTAGATAATCTACACATATACTGCACATATTACACATATTATTCAACTGTATTTATGTGTACCTGCAACTGAATAAACTAACTTACTGACTTACTCAGTTAAAACTGACTACTCTCCTTTTAGCCTAGACGGAACTTTCCATGCGCAGGTGACCTTTAGCACACTCGTGACCTGACCTAACCTGTGTCTTCACCTCCTCTCTTGACCTGTCCTCTCTATTTACTTCATCTTTCATGTCTACATATTTTCTTCTTATTTGTTGCTTCTTTCTACTTCAGCATGTGTATCTAGACCTACCACTGCTACTGCTTCTACGAATATTAATATATATATATATATATATATATATATATATATATATATATATATATATATATATATATATATATAATATAGATATAGATATATAGATAGATAGATATGTTGGTTACTGTAAGTAATAATGTTCTTGTGAAAACACCTGGGTGTAGGTCAGGCCTCATCCTCGTTCCTAAATGGTTCGTTAAGTTGTCGAGAGAGAGAGAGAGAGAGAGAGAGAGAGAGAGGAGAGAGAGAGAGAAGAGAGAGAGAGAGAAGTAGAGAGAGAGAGAGAGAGAGAGAGAGAGAGAGAGAGAGAGAGAGAGAGAGAGAGAGAGAGAGAGAGAGAGAGAGAGAGAGAAAGACTCGAGTCTGGAACACATTCGTACAGCATTATGATGTCAATGAGATGCCAGTTGATCAAATGAAATGCTGGCCCAGATGGCTCACAGCTGGCCCACAGATGCCTCCAACTTCATCCTGCTCCTACTTGTATGTTTCATAATAATAAAACTTGCAAATGAATAGATGAGGTAACGAGTCTTAGCTTGCAAAAAGAGGAACAATGAAAAGTGGAGAGAAGAGTAGGGACCCTAAACTAAGTCAAAGTAAGAGAAAGAGAGAGAGAGAGAGAGAGAGAGAGAGAGAGAGAGAGAGAGAGAGAGAGAGAGAGAGAGAGAGAGAGAGAGAGAGAGACCCTCCGGTGAAGGACTTGCCTCTCTGGCCTCCAGAGTATTAATGGGGTCAGTACTGTGAGTCTTGATAATGGTCTGTGACCGAAACATCTTCTTAACCAGAGGTCCCCAACCTGCGGCCCGAGGACCTTATGTGGCCCTTCTAGCAAACAGATGTGGCCCTCACATGAAATTATGAATTCACATCTTCGTAGGTTCCGCACTGCAGTGTCAACAATTACAATAATATTCAAAGTCATTTTACACCAAAACCTTATTACCTTTCACTTCTATTCAGTGCCGGGTTATCCTAGTAGCTCCCTATTTACTCTCAATAATTAGTAATTACATTAAAGTTTATATTTATCTTTCCATTATAGACCTTGTGTTATATACCATAGTCTGAAATATTTCATAAAAATTAAAACACAGTATTTCTGTCTATAGCAAAATATGAACCTTTGTTCCATGTTACGACTCTCAGTATAATGATTTTACTGCATTGTAACGCTAGAAGTATAATGTTAATATTGATCATTACACAGTGCTGTCCGCCTTTAAATTTGGCTTTTCTAAATGGCCCTTTTTCATGCTAAGAGACAGGGCGCTGCTCCCCTCTGAAGTGTCCTCTCAATGTTATGTTATTGTGAAGTGTCCTCTCAATGTTATGTTATTGTGAAGTGTCCTGTCAATGTTATGTTCTTGTGAAGTGTCCTGTCAATGTTATGTTATTGTGAAGTGTCCTGTCAATGTTATGTTCTTGTGAAGTGTCCTGTCAATGTTATGTTATTGTGAAGTGTCCTGTCAATGTTATGTTATTGTGAAGTGTCCTCTCAATGTTATGTTATTGTGAAGTGTCCTGTCAATGTTATGTTATTGTGAAGTGTCCTGTCAATGTTATTTTAACTGTGAAGTGTCCTGTCAATGTTATGTTATTGTGAAGTGTCCTCTCAATGTTATGTTATTGTGAAGTGTCCTGTCAATGTTATGTTCTTGTGAAGTGTCCTGTCAATGTTATGTTATTGTGAAGTGTCCTGTCAATGTTATGTTATTGTGAAGTGTCCTGTCAATGTTATGTTCTTGTGAAGTGTCCTGTCAATGTTATGTTCTTGTGAAGTGTCCTGTCAATGTTATGTTATTGTGAAGTGTCCTGTCAATGTTATGTTCTTGTGAAGTGTCCTGTCAATGTTATGTTATTGTGAAGTGTCTGTCAATGTTATGTTCTTGTGAAGTGTCCTGTCAATGTTATAACAGTTATTGTGAAGTGTCCTCTCAATGTTAAGTTATTGTGAAGTGTCCTTCAATGTTATGTTCTGTGAAGTGTCCTGTCAATGTTATGTTATTGTGAAGTGTCCTTCAAGTTAAGTTATTGTGAAGTGTCCTGTCAATATTCGACATTCCAGCAACCAGTACATTGCACATCCAGCAAGTTAGTACAACACCAGCAACAGAGTCAAGCCCAGCAAACTCAGCATGTCACCAGCAGTCACCATGTACACCGCAGCAAACAACAACACCAGCAACAAGCCACACCAGCAACAACACAGCAACACAGCAACAACACCAGCAACAAGCACAGCCAGCAACAACACCAGCAACAACACACACGCAACACCCGCAACAACAACAACCCAGCAACAACACCAGCAACAACAACACCAGCAACAACAACAACAACACCAGCAACAACACCAGCAACAACAACAACACCAGCAACAACACCAGCAGCAACACCAGCAACAACACCAGCAACAACAACAACACCAGCAACAACACCAGCAACAACACCAGCAACAACAACAACACCAGCAACAACACCAGCAACAACACCAGCAGCAACACCAGCAACAAACGCACACACAGC
>WNWK01006968.1:95000-99382 GCA_009830355.1 Cherax destructor | reverse complement strand
ACCACAACTACCACCACCACAACTTTCACCACCACCACCACCACAACTACCACCACCACAACTACCACCACCACAACTACCACCACCACAACTACCACCACAACAACTTCCACCACAACCACCACAACTACCACCACCACAACTACCACTACCACAACTACCACCACCACCACAACTACCACCAGCACCACAACTACCACCACTACAACTACCACCTGCACAACTACCACCACCACAACTTCCACCACCACCACCACAACTACTAGCACCACAACTACCACCACTACAACTACAACCACCACAACTACCAGCACCACAACTACCAGCACCACAACTACCACCACCACAACTACCACCACCACAACTACCACCACCACAACTTCCACCACCACCACCACCACAACTACCACCACCACAACTACCACCACCACAACTACCACCACCACAACTACCACCAATACAACTACAACCACCACCACAACTACCACCACCACCACAACTACCACCACCACAACTTCCACCACCACCACCACAACTACCACCACTACATCTACCACCACCACAACTACTACCACCACAACAACTACCACCAGCACCACAACTATCACCACTACAACTACCAGCACCACAACTACCAGCACCACAACTACCAGCACCACAACTACCAGCACCACAACTACCAGCACCACAACTACCAGCACCACAACTACTAGCACCACAACTACCAGCACCACAACTAGCACCACCACAACTACCCACTACAACTACCACCATTACAACTACCACCACCACAACTACCACCACCACAACTTCCACCACCACCATCACAACTACCAGCACCACAACTACCACCACCACAACTACCACCACCACAACTACCACCACCACAACTACCAGCATTACAAGATAATAACAGTTGTCAGGTTGACCTTAACAAGTGAGATGTATAATGAATCACCTCAAGCACTCAAGAACTCTCCTCTCCCCTCCCCTCAACCCTAACCTCTCCCCTTCCCTCAACCCTTACCTCAACCCTCCCCTCTCCTCTTCCCTCTCCACTTCTCTCTCCTCCTCTTCTAGTTCCTCTCTCTCCCTCATCCTCCTTCCTCCTCTCTCCCTTTCCCCTCCCCACCTGTCTCCCTTCACCCTGTCGTACCCCTCCCCTCCTCTGTCTGTCTGTCTGTCTGTCTGTCTGTCTCTATCTCTCTCTCTCTCTCTCACTTTTTCCCTCTCACTCACTCTCTCTCTCCCTCTCTCACTCCCTCGCTCTCACTCTCCCTCTCTCACTCTCTCTCATCCACTCTCACTCTCTTCTTCTTACACACATTACTGCCCATTCCACGTTCCTCCATCTTCCCCTCTTCCTCCCCCTCACCTCCCCTTAGACCCCTTATTAACCCCTCAGGGGAAAATACAATGCAGTTAAGGGGACGATCATTGCCAGAAGTCGCTATCAATTATAATAAATTATTATTTTGAAGTTTTAACTGAGATTTATAAGTACTAAAATAATTGAGTACTGGGAGGGTTTGTTGAGTACATTTGGAGTACACCAGGGGGTGCTAGGGGGAGCACGGGGTGCTAGGGGGCGCAATACAGTGTATAATGTGTGTGTGTGTGTGTGTGTTAGTTACCATTTTGTCCTAGGCACATGTCGATTAGACACTAGGCCTGTGTGTGTGTGTGTGTGTGTGTGTGTGTGTGTTTTGTGTGTGTGTGTGTGTGTTGTGTGTGTGTTGTGTGTGTACTCACCTAATTGTACTCACCTAATTGTGGTTGCAGGGGTCGAGACTCAGCTCCTGGCCCCGCCTCTTCGCTGTCTGCTACTGGGTCTCTGCTCTCCCTGCTCCATGAGCTTTATCATACCTTGTCTTAAAACTATGTATGGTTCCTGCCTCCACTATATCTTTCTCTAGACTATTCCACTTCCTGACTACTCTGTGGCTGAAGAAATGTTTCCTGACATCCCTTTGACTCATCTGAGTCTTCAGCTTCCAGTTGTGTCCCCTTGTTTCTGTGTTCCCTCTCTGAAACAACCTGTCACTATCTACCTTGTCAATTCCCCGCAGTATTTTGTATGTCGTTATCATGTCTCCTCTGACCCTTCTTTCCTCCAGTGTTGTTAGTCCTATTTCCCTCAACCTTTCTTCATAAGACAGACCCCTGAGTGTGTGTGTGTGTGTGTGTGTGTGTATGTGTGTTTGTGTGTGTGTGTTTGTGTGTGTGTATGTGTACGTGTGTGTGTGTGTACTCACCTAGTTGTGGTTGCAGGGGTCGAGTCATAGCTCCTGGCCCCGCCTCTTCACTGGCCGCTACTGGGTCACTCTCCCTGCGCCATGAGCTTTATCATACCTCTTCTTAAAGCTCTGTATGGAACCTGCCTCCACTACATCACTTCCCAAACTATTCCACTTCCCGACTACTCTGTGACAAGAAATACTTCCTAACATCCCTGTGATTCATTTGAGTCTTCAACTTCCAACTGTGTCCCCTTGTTGCTGTGTCCCCTTGTTGCTGTGTCCCCTTGTTGCTGTGTCCCCTTGTTGCTGTGTCCCCTTGTTGCTGTGTCCCCTTGTTGCTGTGTCCCCTTGTTGCTGTGTCCCCTTGTTGCTGTGTCCCATCTCTGGAACATTATGTCTTTGTCCACCTTGTCAATTCCTCTCAGTATTTTATATGTCGTTATCATGTCACCCCTATCTCTCCTGTCCTCCAGTGTCTTCAGGTCGATTTCCCTTAACCTCTCCTCGTAGGACATACCCCTTAGCTCCGGGACTAGTCTTGTTGCAAACCTTTGCACTTTGTATAGCTTCTTTACGTGCTTGGCTAGGTGTGGGTTCCAAACTGGTGTCGTGTCAGTAATATATATACACTTGTGTAGTGTATTAAAATCTTCCTAGCTTTACATAGCCGGTCCCTTTGTGTGTGACGTCAGACGCTTGTGCGCATGTGTATGCCCAAAGGGAGGCATCGGCTTCACTACGCCATAGACCTACAACTGGACAGGAGGTACTGGGTTACTATTCCTCTCTCGCGTCATATATCTACTCCACCATCCATCCATGAGTTTACTTCATACCCATTTTTACCTCTCTAAATACCCACACGACAAGTGGTGCCAGCGGAGGGCCCGTAATTTCTATCGATTGCGGTGTTATAGAGAGATAGAATCCTACAAGCCAGCAGACAGCTTATGTGCCTCCAGAGACCATGCTACCAGCTTCTTTACGTGCTTGGATAAATGTGGGTTCCAAACTGGTGCTGGATACTCTAGTATGGGCCTAACGTACACAGTGTACAGGGTTCTGAACGATTCTTTATTAAGATGTCGGAATGCTGTTCTTAGGTTTGCTAGGCACCCGTATGCTGCAGCAGTTATTTGGTTGATGTGCGCCTCAGGAGATGTACCTGGTGTTATACTCACCCCAAGATCTTTTTCCTTGACTGAGGTTTGCAGTCTCTGGCCCCCCTAGACTGTACTCCGTCTGCGGACTTCTTTGCCCTTCGCCAATCTTCATAACTTTGCACTTGGTGGGGTTGAACTCCAGAAGCCATTTGCTGGACCAGGCTTGCAGCCTGTCCAGATCCCTTTGTAGTTCTGCTTGGTCCTCGTCCGATTGAATTCTTCTCATCAACTTCACATCATCTGCAAACTGGGACACTTCGGAATCTATTCCTTCTGTCATGTCGTTCACAAATACCAGAAACAGCACCGGTCCTAGGACTGCCCCTGTGGAACCCCACTCGTCACCGGCGCCCACTCTGACACCTCGCCACGTACCATGACTCGCTGCTGTCTTCCTGACAGGTATTCCCTGATCCATTGTAGTGCCTTCCTTGTTATCCCTGCCTGGTCCTCCAGCTTCTGCACTAATCTCTTCTGTGGAACTGTATCAAACGCCTTCTTACAGTCCAAGAATATGCAATCTACCCACCCCTCTCTCTCTTGTCTTACTGCTGTCACCCTGTCGTAGAACTCCAGTAGGTTTGTGACACAGGATTTCCCGTCCCTGAAACCGTGTTGGCCGTCGTTGATAAGCTCATTCCTTTCTAGGTGCTCCACCACTCTTCTCCTGACTATCTTCTCCATGACCTTGCATACAATACATGTCAGTGACACTGGTCTGTAGTTTAGTGCTACGTTCCTGTCTCCTTTTTTAAAAATTGGAACTACATTTGCTGTCTTCCATACCTAAGGTAGTTGCCCTGTTTCGATAGATGTGTTGAAGATTGTTGTTAGGGGTACACATAGCTCCTCTGCTCCCTCTCTCAGGACCCATGGTGAGATGTTATCCGGCCCCATCGCCTTTGTGGTATCTAGCTCGCTTAGTAGCGTGTGTGTGTGTGTGTGTGTGTGTGTGTGTGTGTGTTTGTGTTTTGTTTGT
>WNWK01006968.1:82500-92500 GCA_009830355.1 Cherax destructor | reverse complement strand
CAAATATCTGAATACATTCACCTCCTCCATACTCTCTCCCTCCAATTTGATATCCAATCTTTCGTCACCTATTCTTTTTGTTATCCTCATCACCTTACTCTTTCCTATATTCACTTTCAATTTTCTTCTTTTACACACCCTACCAAATTCATCCACCAACCTCTGCAGCTTCTTTATCTTTTAGCCCAACACCTCTTGCCAAGACCCTCGCATTCACTTCTCTTACAACCCCATCTATAAATATATTGAACAACCACGGTGACATCACACATCCTTGTCTAAGGCCCACTTTTACTGGGAAATAGTCCCTTCCCTCCTACACACTCTAACCTGAGCCTCACTATCCTCATAAAAACTCTTCACTGCTTTCAGTAACCTTCCTCCTATTCCATACACCTGCAACATCTGCCACATTGCCCCTATCTACCCTATCATACGCCTTTTCCAAATCCATAAATGCCACAAAAACATCTTTACCCTTATCCAAATACTGTTCACCTATATGTTTCACTGTAAACACTTGGTCTACACACCCCCTACCTTTCCTAAAGCCCCCTTGTTCATCTGCTATCCTGCTTTCTGTTTTACTCTTAATTCTTTCAATAATAACTCTACCATACACTTTACCAGGTACACTCAACAGACTTATTCCCTATAATTTTTGCACTCTCTTTTGTCCCCTTTGCCTTTATACAAAGGAACAATACACGCTCTCTGCCAATCCCTAGGTACCTTACCCTCTTCCATACATTTATTAAATAATAGCACCAACCACTCCAAAATTATATCCCCACCTGCTTTTAACATTTCTATCTTTATCCCATCAATCCCAGCTGCCTTATCCCTTTCATTCTACCCACTGCCTCACGAACTTCCCTACACCCACAACTGGCTCTTCCACACTCCTACAAGATGTTATTCCTCCTTGCCCTACACACGAAATCACAGCTTCCCTGTCTTCATCAACATTTAACAAATCCTCAAAATATTCTCTCCATCTTCCCGATACCTCTAACTCTCCATTTAATAACTCTCCTCTCCTATTTTTAACTGTCAAATCCATTTGTTCTCTAGGCTTCCTCAACTTATTAATCTCATTCCAAAACTTTTTCTTATTTTCAACAAAATTTGCTGATAACATCTCACCCACTCTCTCATCTGCTCTCTTTTACATTGCTTCACCACTCTTTTAACCTCTCTTTTTCTCTCCATATACTCTTCCCTCCTTGCATCACTTCTACTTTGTAAAAACCTCTCATATGCTAACTTTTTCTCCCTTACTACTCTCTTTACATCATCATTCCACCAATCGCTCCTCTTCCTCCCGCACCCACTCGCCTGTAACCACAAACTTCTGCTGAACACTCTAACACTACATTTTTAAATCTACCCCATACATTTTCGACCCCATTGCCTACACTCTCACTAGCCCATCTATCCTCCAATAGTTGTTTATATCTTACACTAACCCTCCTCTTTTAGTTTATAAACCTTCACCTCTCTTTTACTTACTGATTCTATTTTCCTTGTATCCCATCTACCTTTACTCCCACTGTAGCTATAACTAAAAAGTGATCTGATATATCTGTAGCCCTCTATAAACATGTACATCCTGAAGTCTACTCAACAGTCTTTTATCTATCAATACATAGTCCAACAAACTACTGTCATTACGCCCTACATCATATCTTGTATACTTATTTATCCTCTTTTTCTTAAAATATGTATTACCTATAACTAAACCCCTTTCTATACAAAGTTCAATCAAAGGGCTCCCATTATCATTTACACCTGGCACCCCAAACTTACCTACTACACCCTCTCTGCATGTTTCTCCCACTTTAGCATTTAGGTCCCCTACCACAATTACTCTCTCATTTGGTTCAAAAGTTCCTATACATTCCTTAACATCTCCCAAAATCTCTCTCTCCTCTACACTCCTCTCTTCTCCAGGTGCATACACGCTTATTATGACCCACTTTTCGCATCTGACCCTTATTTTAATCCACATAATCCTTGAATTTACACATTTATATTCCCTCTTTTCCTTCCATAACTGATCCTTCAACATTATTGCTACCCTTCCTTAGCTCTAACTCTCTCAGATACTCCTGACTTAATCCCATTTATTTCTCCCCACTGAAACTCGCCTACCCCCTTCAGCTTTGTTTCGCTTAGGGCCAGGACATCCAACTTCTTTTCATTCATAACATCGGCAATCATCTCTTTCTTATCATCCGCACTACATCCACGCACATTCAGACAACCCAATTTTATAAAGTTTTTCTTCTTCTCGTTTTTAGTAGATTTGTACAGGAGAAGGGGTTACTAGCCCATTGCTCCCGGCATCTTAGTCGCCTCATACGACACGCATGGCTTACGGAGGAAAGATTCTTTTCCACTTCCCCATGGACAATAGAGAAAATAAAAAGAACAAGAGCTATTAAGAAAAGAAGAAAAACCTAGATGTGTGTATGTATATATATGCATATATATATATATATATATATATATATATATATATATATATATATATATATATATATATATATATATATATATATATATATATATATATATATATATATATATATATATATATATATATATATATATATATATATATATATTGTCTTGCACTATCTTCACTGTGTTCAATTGATCTCAATGTAGCTTTGAACATGCAAATTGACGCCCAGGTTTTTAAATTTGTGAATATCAGTGAGTTTGTCTCACACACCGGAGTTACACGTTTGTCTGAGGCCGGAATATAATTGATAGTAATCCACTGCTGCTGTTGTTGCTGCTGTTGCTGATGCTGCTGTTGCTGCTGTTGCTGCTGCTGCTGTTGCTGCTGTTGCTGCTGCTGCTGCTGCTGTCTGCTGCTGCTTGCTGTCCTGACTCTGACACTACGTTGCTACTGCTGCGCTACTGCTGCTGTTCTCTTGGTCTGACTTACAATGCTGCTCACGCCTTTGATGATTGATTCTGGAACGTCACAAATGCTTTCCAGTGATGCTGGAAATGTTGCTATGATATGCTGCTGTTATTATGCTACTATGTTTCTATGCTATGTTTCTGTTTCTGTTCCTATTCTCCTATGCTATGTTACTATGCTGCTCTGTTGCTATGCTATGTTGCTGTTTCTATGTTGCTATGCTATGTTGCTGTTTCTATGTTGCTATGCTATGTTGCTGTTTCTATGTTGCTATGCTATGTTGCTGTTTCTATGTTGCTATTTCTATGTTTCTATTCTGCTATGCTATGTTCCTATGTTGCTTTTGCTCTAAGTACAGCTTTTCACATGAGATTTTCCTCTAAGAGCTTTACACATTTTATTTCTCAGCAGAACTTTTCAGATTTTTTGCTTTATTTAGAGCCTTACAGATGCTTCCAAGAGCTTTGTCTCTTCAGTTTGATCAACCTGATGAAGCTCAAATTAGAGCAAAACCTCGCCTTAATGTAAAGCTCTACCCTCAACATACCAGTGACTTTAAGCTCCCCCAGTAAGCAGCCCACAAAGACAGACTTTAAGGGGAGAAATGGAGACCTGTGTTTCACTACATATAAACATTTCCTTTTTTTTGTTGAGTGGACTGAAAAGTTGATTTGGAAATGGAGGCGTTTGGAATGGTACTGATTAACCATTCTGGTGGAGAAGTCTCAAGTTCGAAGGACCAGGAGAAGTCTCCAGTTCAAAGAACTGGAATAAGTCTCTAGTTCGAAGTACCAGGAGAGGTCTCAAGTTAGAAGGACCAAGAGAAGTCTCAAGTTTGAAGGACTAGGAGAAGTCTCCAGTTCGAAGGATCAGGAGAAGTCTCCAGTTCGAAGGACCAAGATAAGTCTCAAGTTCGAAGGACCAAGAGAAGTCTCAAGTTTGAAGGACTAGGAGAAGTCTCCAGTTCGAAGGACCAGGAGAAGTCTCAAGTTCGAAGGACCAGGAGAAGACTCCAGTTCAAAGAACTGGAATAAGTCTCTAGTTCGAAGTACCAGGAGAGGTCTCAAGTTAGAAGGACCAAGAGAAGTCTCAAGTTTGAAGGACTAGGAGAAGTCTCCAATTCGAAGGATCAGGAGAAGTCTCCAGTTCGAAGGACCAGGAGAAGTCTCAAGTTCGAAGGACCAAGAGAAGTCTCAAGTTTGAAGGACTAGGAGAAGTCTCCAGTTCGAAGGACTAGGAGAAGTCTCCAGTTCGAAGGACAAGGAGAAGTCTCAAGTTCGAAGGACCAGGAGAAGTCTCAAGTTCGAAGGACCAAGAGAAGTCTCAAGTTTGAAGGACTAGAAGAAGTCTCCAGTTCGAAGAACTGGAAGAAGTCTCTAGTTCAAAGGACCAGTTGTTGGAAGAGGGAATTGACATCATAGAGGTGAAAGTTGCTTACAGAGTGACATGAACCACTCCTGGTCCCTCGTTCAGCACGCTGCTCATTATTATTATTATTATATGAAGTGTAAATCCACACATCACCTGTGAGGTAATTAGGTTTGATCCAAGGAAGAGGAAGGGGGCATCTTCTCCCATTGCAATGATTATAGGAGGACTGAACAAGCCTGGAAGACCTAAGACCCAAGACTTTCACACAGACCAACTGTGTTGAACTGTAGGCAGACCATTTGTGAGGTAATTTGAGAGGTCAGTTAGAGTTTCATGTTAAGAGGTCAGTCACTCAGAGTGAGTGCTGGAGTGTGAGTGCTGGAGTGTGAGTGCTGGAGTGTGAGTGCTGGAGTGTGAGTGCTGGAGTGTGAGTGCTGGAGTGTGAGTGCTGGAGTGTGAGTGCTGGAGTGTGAGTGCTGGAGTGTGAGAATAAGTTGTAAGTGGAACAAGTTAAGTTTGTTATTGCATCTACATATTTCACTCTCTCTCACACACATACACAATCTCTCTCTCTCTCTCTCTCTCTCACACACATACACAATCTCTCTCTCTCTCTCACACATACACAATCTCTCTCTCTCTCTCACACATACACAATCTCTCTCTCTCTCACACATACACAATCTCTCTCTCTCTCCCTCTCTCACACATACACAATCTCTCTCTCTCTCACACATACACAATCTCTCTCTCTCTCTCACACATACACAATCTCTCTCACACACACAATCTCTATCTCTCTCACACACAAATACACAATCTCTCTCACATACATACACAATCTCTCTCTCTCTCTCTCTCTCACATACACAATCTCTCTCTCTCTCACACACAAACAAATTTACATTGTGATTGGTTAAGGAGGAAGGTGTTGCAGCAGGCGGGGGTTGCCAACATTAATCCATGGTTCTTCTCTACGGTATTGATTTGTCATTGATTATTGACCACTGTGATAAGTAGTTCTCTCTCTCTCTCTCTCTCTCTCTCTCTCTCTCTCTCTCTCTCTCACTTTCTCTATCTCCCTATGACATTTTCTGAAGTAGTATTGATGGTCAACACACACAACACACACACAACACACACACAACACACACAACACACACACACACACACACACACACAACACACACACAACACACACACACAACACACACACAACACACACACAACACACACACAACACAACACACACACAACACACACACAACACACACACACACACACACAACACACACACACACACACACACAACACACACACACACAACACACACACACAACACACACACACACACACAACACACACAACACATGCACACAACACACACACAACACACACACACACACACACACAACACACACACAACACACACTCAACACACACACACAACACACACACAACACACACACAACACAACACACACACATACACAACACACACATAACACACACACCACACACACACACACAACACACACACACACACACACAAAACACACACAACACACACCACACCACACACACACACACAACACACACAGCACACACACACACACACACAACACAACACACACACACACACACAACACACACACACACACACACATAACACACACCACACACACACACACAACACACTCACACAAAACACACAACACACACCACACACCACACACACACACACACATCACACACACACACACACACAACACACACACAACACACACAACACACACATACACAAGGTTGAAGGTTTGGTACACAAACGCGGATGGAATTACGAATAAGTATGAAGAGTGGAATGAAATAGATGAGGCATCCCCAGACATCATAGCGGTCACAGAAACTAAACTAAATGAGACAGTAACAGATGCAATCTTCCCACAGGGATATCAGATCCTGAGGAAAGATAGGAGGAGCAGAGGGGGAGGAGGGGTCGCACTGCTTGTAAGGCACTGTTGGAGATTCGAGGAAATGGTAGGAGTGGAGGTGGGTAGAGAACGGGACTTCATAGTAGGTACCATCCAGTCTTGGAAGCATAAGATAGTCATTGCAGTGATGTATAACCCACCACAGAACTGCAGGAGGCCAGGAGAAGAATACGATGAGAACAACAGAGCGATGGTGGACACCCTAGCGGAGGTGGCAAGAAAAGCACACATGAGCAGAGCGAAGCTACTGGTCATGGGGGATTTCAACCACAGGGAGATTGACTGGGAGAACCATGAACCATGTGGGGGTCCAGAAACTTGGAGAGCCAAGATGATGGACGTGGTACTGGAAAACCTGATGCATCAACATGTCAGGGACACGACCAGAGAGAGAGGAGAAGATGAACCAGCAAGACTGGACCTTGTATTCACCCTGAACAGCTCAGATATTGAAGACATAATGCAAGAGAGCCCCCTGGGAGCCAGTGACCATATGGTGCTTAGCTTTGAGTACATTGTAGAGCTACAGGTGGAGAGGGAAAACAGTACTGATAGAGACAAACCAGACTTTAAAAGAGGAAACTACACGGGCATGAGGATTTTCCTGCAGGACGTTCAGTGGGAAAGGGAAATGGAAGGACTGACAATAAATGAAATGATGGAATACGTAGGGGCAAAGTGCAAGGAGGCAGAGGAACGGTTTATACCCAGAGGCAAAGGATTAAATGGGAAGGCCAGAAAGAGCCCCTGGTTTACCCAAAGGTGCAGGGAGGCAAAGACTCACGGTACAGAAGGCAAAGAACCCAAGTAAACAAAGAGATTAGTAGAAGAGCTAGAAACAGAGTATGCACAAGTACAGAGGAGGCCCAGAAACAGTACGAAAATGACATAGTATCGAAAGTTAAGTCCGACCCGAAACTGATGTACAGTCACATCAGAAGGAAGACAACAGTCAAGGACCAGGTGATAAGGCTGAGGAGAGAAGATGGGGAACTCACAAGTAATGATCAAGAGGTATGTGAGGCTCAACTTGAGGTTTAAGGAAGTATTCACAATGGAGGAAGGAAGGCAGCTGGGTAGACAGGATGTGGTTCGTCACCAACAAGGGATGTACCAAGTGCTAGAGGGCATACACACAACTGAGGAGGAAGTGAAGCAGTTACTCAGTGACCTCGATACCTCAAAGGCGATGGGTCCGGACAATATCTCCCCGTGGGTTCTTCGGGAAGGAGCTGAGGTACTGAGTGTGCAACTTACCATAATATTCAACACATCCCTTGAAACTGGGCAGCTACCTGAGGTATGGAAGAGGGCCAACGTAGTCCCCATTTTTAAAAAAGGAGACAGAAAAGAGGCACTAAACTATAGACCGGTGTCACTTACATGTATAGTGTGCAAAGCCCTGGAGAAAATCATCAGGAAAAGAATGGTGGAACACCTTGAGCTGAACAGGATAATAAACACCAGACAGCACAGATTCCGGGAAGGCAAATCCTGTGTAACAAACCTCCTAGAGTTCTATGATAAAGTAACAGAGGTAAGGCAGGAGAGAGAAGGGTGGGTTGATTGCATTTTCCTGGACTGCAGGAAGGCCTTTGACACAGTTCCTCACATGAGATTAGTAAAGAAGTTGGAAGAACAAGCAGGTATAACAGGAAGGGCACTGGAATGGATCAGGGAATACCTCAAAGGGAGGCAACAACGGGTCATGGTGCGTGGTGAGGTATCACAGTGGGCGCCTGTGATGAGCGGTGTACCACAGGGGTCAGTCCTAGGACCAGTGTTATTCTTGGTATATGTAAATGACATGACGGACGGGATAGACTCAGAAGTGTCTCTATTCGCGGATGATGTGAAAATAATGAGGAGAATCACATCGGAAGAGGACCAGGCAGGGCTGCAAACAGACCTGGACAAGCTCGACATCTGGTCTAGCAATTGGCTTCTTGAATTCAATCCCTCCAAATGCAAAGTCATGAGGATCGGAGAAGGGCAAAGAAGACCGCTGACAGAGTACAAGCTAGGCGGACAACGGCTACAAACCTCGGCAAAGGAGAAAGACCTTGGAGTGAGTATAACGCCAAGCACGTCTCCGGAGGCACACATCAACCAGATAACTGCGGCAGCATATGGGCGACTGGCAAACCTAAGATTAGCGTTCCGTTACCTTAACAAGGAATCATTCAAGACACTGTATACCGTGTACGTCAGGGCTATACTAGAATATGCAGCACCAATCTGGAACCCACACCTGGTCAAGTACGTAAAGAAACTAGAGAAAGTGCAAAGGTTTGTGACAAGGTTAGTTCCACAACTCAGGGGTCTGTCTTATGAAGAAAGATTGAGGGAAATTGGACTAACAACACTGGAGGAAAGAAGGGTCAGAGGAGACATGATAACGACATACAAAATACTGCGGGGAATTGACAAGGTAGATAGTGACAGGATGTTTCAGAGAGGGAACACTGGAAGCTGAAGACTCAGATGAGTCAAAGGGATGTCAGGAAGCATTTCTTCAGCCACAGAGTAGTCAGGAAGTGGAATAGGCTAGAGAAAGATATAGTGGAGGCAGGAACCATACATAGTTTTAAGACAAGGTATGATAAAGCTCATGGAGCAGGGCGAGCAGAGACCCAGTAGCAAACAGCGAAGAGGCGGGGCCAGGAGCTGAGTCTCGACCCCTGCAACCACAATTAGGTGAGTACAATTAGGTGAGTACACACACAACACACACACAACACACACACAACACACAACACACACACACACAAAACACACACACACACACACACACACACACACACACACACACACACACACACACACACACACACACACACACACAACACACACACACACACACACACAACACACACAACACACACACACACACACACACACACACACACACAACACACACACACACATTCCTTACCTCCAACAATCCCCCCTCCCCCCACAATTCCAATAATACGGATATTATTACGCAGAGTACAAGCTGTATATATGGATTTTGAGAGCATTAGATTTTGATAAGTTAAAAAAGTTTCTTACAGGTTCCACAACTCTTCTTACAAACTTCTAAATTCAATAACTTTCTCGATTTGTACAAAATTCAAGTTTTTTTTTTATTTGTACAAAATTCATTAATATATTTTTTTATTTCTACAAAATTAATTTTTTTTGGATTTGTATAAAGATACTGTTTTTTTATTTGTACAAAATTCCATTTTTTTTGGAATTTACAGAAGATTCAAGTTATTTTTTCAATGTTATTTTTGTTGTATTTGTACAAAAAAATATTTTTTTGTATTTGTACAAAATTTCAATTTTTTTATGGATTTGTACAGAATTCAAGATTTGTATAATAATTTTTTTTCGGAAATGTACACAATTAATTTTTTTTTTTTTGGGGGTTTATACAATTAAGTTTATTTCATCTGTACAAAAATAATTTTTTTTTGGGGGGAGTTGTACTCAATGTCACCCCTTGTCATTCCATCCCCCCTCCAACCCCTCACCTTTTGCTTCTTCACCCTCCACCTCCCTCCTTCCCTTCCCCCTCCCCATCACTCCCCTTCCCCTACTTTTCCCTCCCTTAACCTCCCCCTCATTCTCACCCCCTCGACTCTTACATCTCCATCCCCCACCCCTGACAGGATAAATGGGATTCGGGGGAGGGGTTAAATCCGGGCATAAAT
>WNWK01006968.1:62500-70000 GCA_009830355.1 Cherax destructor | reverse complement strand
AGATGAAGTGAGTGCAGGGATTGACAGGAGAGGGAGAGTGAGGGGGAGAGTGAGGGGGAGAGTGAGGGGGAGAGTGAGGGGGAGAGTGAGGGGGAGAGTGAGGGGGAGAATGGGGGAAGGGGAAGTGTTTTGTTGTGTGAGGGTAGAGAGGGAGGGTGAGGAGTTGTGGAGTGAGGCGGGGGGAAAGAGGTAGGGGGGACGAAAAGGAAGAGGGGAGGTTCATTATACAGTTCTCAGGTTCATTATACAGTTCTCAGGTTGATTATACAGTTTTCAGGTCATTATACAGTTCTCAGGTTCATTATACAGTTCTCATGTTCATTATACAATTCTCATGTTCATTATACAGTTCTCAGGTTCATTATACAGTTCTCATGTTCATTATACAATTCTCATGTTCATTATACAGTTCTCAGGTTCATTATACAGTTCTCACGTTCATTATACAGTTCTCAGGTTCATTATACAGTTCTCAGGTCATTATACAGTTCTCAGGTTCATTATACAGTTCTCAGGTCATTATACAGTTCTCAGGTTCATTATACAGTTCTCAGGTCATTATACAGTTCTCATGTTCATTATACAATTCTCATGTTCATTATACAGTTCTCATGTTCATTATACAGTTCTCAGGTTCATTATACAGTTCTCAGGTTCATTATACAGTTCTCAGGTTCATTATACAGTTCTCAGGTTCATTATACAGTTCTCAGGTCATTATACAGTTCTCATGTTCATTATACAATTCTCATGTTCATTATACAGTTCTCATGTTCATTATACAGTTCTCAGGTTCATTATACAGTTCTCAGGTTCATTATACAGTTCTCAGGTTCATTATACAGTTCTCAGGTTCATTATACAGTTCTCAGGTTTATTATACAGTTCTCAGGTTCATTATACAGTTCTCAGGTTCATTATACAGTTCTCAGGTTCATTATACAGTTCTCAGGTCATTATACAGTTCTCATGTTCATTATACAATTCTCATGTTCATTATACAGTTCTCATGTTCATTATACAGTTCTCAGGTTCATTATACAGTTCTCAGGTTCATTATACAGTTCTCAGGTTCATTATACAGTTCTCAGGTTCATTATACAGTTCTAAGGTTCATTATACAGTTCTCAGGTTCATTATACAGTTCTCAGGTTTATTATACAGTTCTCAGGTTCATTATACAGTTCTCAGGTTCATTATACAGTTCTCAGGTTCATTATACAGTTCTCACGTTCATTATACAGTTCTCTTGTTCATTATACAGTTCTCAGGTTCATTATACAGTTCACAGGTTCATTATACAATTCTCATGTTCATTATACAGTTCTCAGGTTCATTATGCAGTTCTCAGGTTCATTATACAGTTCTCAGGTTCATTATACAGTTCTCAGGTTCATTATACAGTTCTCAGGTTCATTATACAGTTCTCAGGTTCATTATACAGTTCTCAGGTTCATTATACAGTCCTCAGGTTCATTATACTGTTCTCATGTTCATTATACTGTTCTCATGTTCATTATACAATTCTCATGTTCATTATACAGTTCTCACGTTCATTATACAGTTCTCAGGTTCATTATACAGTTCTCATGCTCATTATACAGTTCTCAGGTTCATTATACAGTTCTCAGGTTCATTATACAATTCTCATGTTCATTATACAGTTCTCAGGTTCATTATACAGTTGTCAGGTTCATTATACAGTTCTCAGGTTCATTATACAGTTCTCACGTTCATTATACAGTTCTCAGGTCATTATACAGTTCTCAGGTTCATTATACAGTTCTCAGGTCATTATACAGTTCTCATGTTCATTATACAATTCTCATGTTCATTATACAGTTCTCATGTTCATTATACAGTTCTCAGGTTCATTATACAGTTCTCAGGTTCATTATACAGTTCTCAGGTTCATTATACAGTTCTCAGGTTCATTATACAGTTCTCAGGTCATTATACAGTTCTCATGTTCATTATACAATTCTCATGTTCATTATACAGTTCTCATGTTCATTATACAGTTTTCAAGTTCATTATACAGTGCTTAGGTTCATTATACAGTTCTCAGGTTCATTATACAGTTCTCAGGTTCATTATACTGTTCTCAGGTTCATTATACAGTTCTCAGGTTCATTATACAGTTCTCAGGTTTATTATACAGTTCTCAGGTTCATTATACAGTTCTCAGGTTCATTATACAGTTCTCAGGTTATTATACAGTTCTCATGTTCATTATACAATTCTCATGTTCATTATACAGTTCTCATGTTCATTATACAGTTCTCAGGTTCATTATACAGTTCTCAGGTTCATTATACAGTTCTCAGGTTCATTATACAGTTCTCAAGTTCATTATACAGTTCTCACGTTCATTATACTGTTCTCATGTTCATTATACAGTTCTCACATTCATTATACAATTCTCATGTTCATTATACACTTCTCATGTTCATTATACAATTCTCATGTTCATTATACACTTCTCATGTTCATTATATACTTCTTACGTTCATTATACACTTGTTACGTTCATTATACACTTGGTACGTTCATTATACACTTGTTACGCTCATTATACACTCGTTACGTTCATTATACACTTCTTACGTTCATTATACACTTGGTACGTTCATTATACACTTGTTACGCTCATTATACACTCGTTACGTTCATTATACACTTCTTACGTTCATTATACACTTGTTAAGTTCATTATACACTCGTTACGTTCAATATACACTTGTTACGTTCATTATACACTCGTTACGTTCATTATACACCTGTTACGTTCATTATACACTTGTTACGTTCATTATACACTTGTTACGTTCATTATACACTTGTTAAGTTCATTATACACTCGTTACGTTCATTATGCACTTACTACGTTCATTATACACTTGTTACGTTCAATATACACTTTTTACGTTCATTATACACTTGTTACGTTTATTATACAGTTGTTAAGTTCATTATACACTTACTACGTTCATTATACACTTGTTACGTTCATTAAACACTTGTTACGTTCATTATACACTTACTACGTTCATTATACACTTGTAACGTTCATTATACACTTACTACGTTCATTATACACTTATTACGTTCATTATACACATTAGTACGTTCATTATACACTTACTACGTTCATTATACACTTGTTACGTTCATTATACAGTTGTTACGTTCATTATACACTTGTTACGTTCATTATACAGTTGTTACGTTCATTATGCACTTACTACGTTCATTATACAATTGTTACGTTCATTATACAGTTGTTACGTTCATTATGCACTTACTACGTTCATTATACACTTGTTACGTTCATTATACACTTGTTACGTTTATTATACAGTTGTTAAGTTCATTATACATTTACTACGTTCATTATACACTTGTTACGTTCATAAAACACTTGTTACGTTCATTATACACTTACTACGTTCATTATACACTTGTAACGTTCATTATACACTTACTACGTTCATTGTACACTTGTTACGTTCATTATACACTTATTACGTTCATTATACACTTATTACGTTCATTATACACTTGTTACGTTCATTATACACTTACTACGTTCATTATACACTTACGTTCATTATACACTTACTACGTTCATTATACACTTACTACGTTCATTATACACTTACTACGTTCATTATACACTTACTACGTTCAATATACACGGTTCCTTCACTACTCACACTAACTACATAACGTAGTCATTATACAAACTTAAACTTGTACGTTCATTATACGGCTATCACGTTACCGTTCATTATACCTTGATTCATTGAACTGATCGTTCATTATACATTGATAGCTCATTATACACTTACTACGTTCATTATAACTTGTACGTTCAGTTATACACTGTATACGTTCATTATACACTTAGTAGTTCAATATCACTTGATACGTCATGAACACTGATACGTTCATTATACACTACTAGTTGGAGGATAGCACTACTAGTTCATGTATACACTGATGAGTTCATGATAGAGCACGAGAGTCAGTTGAGAGAGAGGATAGGAGAGAGCATAGTCATTAGAGAACAACTGAGGGTATGAGAGAGACAGAAGAGCAGAGAGACGAGAGAGAGAGAGAGAGAGAGAGAGAAGAGAGAAGAGACTGAGAGAGGTAGAGGAGAGAGAGAAGAGCGAGAGAGGAGAGAGAGAGAGAGAGATGAGGGAGAGAGACACGAGGAGAGAGAGAGAGAGAGGGAGAGAGAGAGAGAGAGAGGAAAGGAGAGAGAGAGAGAGAGAGAGAGAGAGGAGAGAGAGAGAGAGAGAGAGAGAGAGAGAGAGAAGAGGAGAGAGAGAGAGAGAGAGGAGAGAGAGAGAGAGAGAGAGGAGAGAGAGGAGAGAGAGGAGAGAGAGAGAGAGAGAGAGAGGAGAGAGAGAGAGAGAGAGAGAGAGGAGGAGGAGAGAGAGAGAGACTTGCCTCCAGCAGTCTTGATGGTACTGGACCCTGGCAGGGTGCCTGGCCCTTGTGTGAGTGCCACTTGCATCGCCCTGTTACTCTCTTTCTCTTCATGAGTGTACACACCACACACACACAACAACAGCACACACACACACACACACACACACAACACACACACACACACACACACACACACACACACTCACACACACACACAACACACACTCACACACACACACACACACACACACACACCACCACTCACACACACACACACACACTCACACACACACACACACACACACACACACACACACACACACACACACTCACACACACACACACACACACACACTCACACACACACACACACACACTCACACACACACACACACACACACACACACACACACACACACACACACACACACACACACACACACACACACACACACACACACACACACACACACACACACACACACACACACACACACACACACACACACACACACACTCACACACACACACACACACACACACACACACACACACTCACACACACACACACACACACACACACACACACCTCACACACACACACACACTCACACACACACACACACACACACTCGCACACACACACACACACACACACACACACACACACACTACACACACACACACACACACACACACACACACACACACACACATCACACACACACACACACACACATACACACACACACACACATCACACACACACACACACACACACACACACACACACACACACACACACACACACACACACACACACACTCACACACACACACACACACACACACACACACACACACACACACACACACACACACACCACACACACACCACACACACACACACACACACACACACACACACATACACACACACACACACACACACACACACACACACACACACACTCACACACACACACACACCACACACACACACACACACACATCACCTCACACACACACACACACACACACACACACACACTCACACACACACACACACACACACACACACACTCACACACACACACACACACACACACACACACTCACACACACACCAAGCACGTCTCCGGAGGCACACATCAACCAGATAACTGCGGCAGCATATGGGCGACTGGCAAACCTAAGATTAGCGTTCCGTTACCTTAACAAGGAATCGTTCAAGACACTGTACACCGTGTACGTCAGGCCCATACTAGAATATGCAGCACCAGTCTGGAACCCACACCTGGTCAAGCACGTAAAGAAACTAGAGAGAGTGCAAAGGTTTGCGACAAGGTTAGTTCCACAACTCAGAGGTCTGTCTTATGAAGAAAGGTTGAGGGAAATAGGACTAACATCACTGGAGGAAAGAAGGGTCAGAGGAGACATGATAACGACATACAAAATACTGCAGGGAATTGACAAGGTAGATAGTGACAGGATGTTCCAGAGAGGAAACACAGAAACAAGGGGACACAACTGGAAGCTGAAGACTCAGATGAGTCAAAGGGATATTAGGAAGCATTTCTTCAGCCACAGAGTAGTCAGGAAGTGGAATAGTCTAGAGAAAGATATAGTGGAGGCAGGAACCATACATAGTTTTAAGACAAGGTATGATAAAGCTCATGGAGCAGGGAGAGCAGTGACCCAGTAGCGAACAGCGAAGAGGCGGGGCCAGGAGCTGAGTCTCGACCCCTGCAACCACAACTAGGTGAGTACAACACTAATAATAAAACTGATAATAATAATAATTTATAGTCGTAAGTAAATTTTTGAAATTTAAAAATTGGACTTTTAATTTGTGGACTTAATTAGTCTACCATTTTTATAATTATTAATTATTAATTACCTGTGTTTGTTACAGGTGAGTATAGCGGTGAGGTCACTTGTGTTTGTTGTGTGTTTGTTGTGTGTGTTAAACCCTGCTCTACACAACAATATAAACCAGAGATCAGTAGGTCTGGTCTGAGTGTGTGTGTGTTAAACCCTGCCCTACACAACAATATAAACCAAAGATCAGTAAGTCTGGTCTCTGTGTGTGTGTTAAACCCTGTCCTACACAACAATATAAACCACAGATCAGTAAGTCTGGTCTGTGTGTGTGTGTGTGTGTTAAACCCTGCTCTACACAACAATATAAACCAGAGATCAGTAAGTCTGGTCTGTGTGTGTGTGTGTGTTAAACCCTGCCCTACACAACAATATAAACCAGAGATCAGTAAGTCTGGTCTGTGTGTGTGTGTTAAACCCTGCCCTACACAACAATATAAACCAAAGATCAGTAAGTCTGGTCTGTGTGTGTGTGTTAAACCCTGTCCTACACAACAATATAAACCAGATCAGTAAGTCTGGGCTGTGTGTGTGTGTGTGTGTGTGTGTGTGTGGTGTGTGTGTGTGTGTGTGTGTGACCCAATTGTACTCACCTAATTGTGGTTGCAGGGTCGATACTCAGCTCCTGGCCCCGCCTCTTCGCTGTCTGCTACTGGGTCTCTGGTCTCCCTGCTCCATGAGCTTTATCATACCTTGTCTTAAAACTATGTATGGTTCCTGCCTCCACTATATCTTTCTCTAAACTATTCCACTTCCTGACTACTCTGTGGCTGAAGAAATGCTTCCTAACATCCCTTTGACTCATCTGAGTCTTCAGCTTCCAGTTGTGTCCCCTTGTTTCTGTGTTCCTCTCTGGAACAACCTGTCACTGTCTACCTTGTCAATTCCCGCAGTATTTTGTATGTCGTTATCATGTCTCCTCTGACCCTTCTTTCCTCCAGTGTTGTTAGTCTTATTTCCCTCAACCTTTCTGAGTTGTGGAACTAACCATGTCGCAAACCTTTGCACTTTCTCTAGTTTCTTTACGTGCTTGACCAGGTGTGGGTTCCAGACTGGTGCTGCATATTCTAGTATGGGCCTGACGTACACGGTATACAGTGTCTTGAACGATTCCTTGTTAAGGTAACGGAACGCTAATCTTAGGTTTGCCAGTCGCCCATATGCTGCCGCAGTTATCTGG
>WNWK01006968.1:42500-47500 GCA_009830355.1 Cherax destructor | reverse complement strand
GCTGTGTCTCCTTGTTGCTGTGACCCCTTGTTGCTGTGTCCCTTTGTTGCTGTGTCCCCTTGTTGTGTCCCCTTGTTGCTGTGTCCCCTTGTTGCTGTGTCCCCTTGTTGCTGTGTCCCCTTGTTGCTGTGTCCCCTTGTTGCTGTGTCCCCTTGTTGCTGTGTCCCCTTGTTGCTGTGTCCCATCTCTGGAACAGTGTGTCTCTGTCCACCTTGTCAATTCCTCTCAGTGTTTTATATGTCGTTATCATGTCCCCCCTATCTCTCCTGTCGTCCAGTGTCGTCAGCTCGATTTCCCTTAACCTCTCCTCGTAGGACATACCCCTTACCTCCGGGACTAGTCTTGTTGCAAACCTTTGCACTTTCTCTAATTTCCTTACGTGCTTGACCAGATGTGGGTTCCAAACTGGTGCTGCATACTCCAGTATGGGCCTGACGTACACGGTGAATAGTCTTGAACGATTCCTTACTGAGGTATCGGAACTCTTTTCTTGTAACCCTCTCCAGTAACACCTGACCTAACTCTCTCCAGTAACACCTGACCTAACTCTCTCCAGTAACACTTAACCTAACCCTCTCAAGTAACACCTGACCTAACCCTCTCCAGTAACACTTAACCTAACCCTTTCCGGGTTTGCCAGGCGCCCATACACACACACACACGCACGCACACACACACAAACACAAACACACACACACACACACATACTACACACACACACACACACACACACACTCACACACACACACACACAGATACACACACGCACACACACACACACACCTTCCACCACTCTCCCTCCTAAACCTCTCCCCCTTAAACCCTACACTTCCCTGAAAAAAAAATGGTATGGACTCGCAGGACCCAGGGACCAGAGGAGCACGGTTCTGGTAAGGAAGAATGGATGGAAGAGCAGTGCAAAAGGATGGAACAGGAGTGGGAGAGAAAACTAGGAGAGCTTTCTGCAAAAATGGAGCGCTTTCTGTGAAACTGGAAAAGAGGTTGGAGAAGGAGAAGAAGAATTGGGAGTCACAAGCTGAAGATGCAGTAGCCAGGATAAGAGGCCTAGAAGATGAGGTAAACAGGCTGAAACAGGTTACAGGGGTATTGACCAGTAAAGACAAGCATCAAGGGGGCCCATCGGGAAGGAAGGAGATATAACTTACGCTACAGCCGCATCTGCCTACCAAGCAGGGCCAAGGAGTGAAGGGGGTGAGCAGCTGAGAGCAGGTGGAGAGGGGAATAGGGCAAATCCAGGGAAACAATCATGCCAACAAGAGCGACAGGAAAAAAAAAGGGAGAAACAGGAACCTGAGCTGCAGAAGGAAAGGCAATGGGAGGAGGAGAGGGCAAAGGCAGTGTTTATTCATGGGCTGAAGGAGAGGAAAGGACACACACTGAAAAACAGCAGGCAGAAAGAAAGGAGATTGAGAGCATACTCAAGAAATAGGTGAAGAAGACATGTCCGAGATTGTAAATTTTCAGAGAATAGGGGGGTACTCGAAGGGGAGAAAACGACTGCTCAAGCTGATTCTCAGGACAGAAACAGAGAGGGACAGAATCCTCCAAGAGAAACCACGATTGAAGGAAACGGAAGAATACAAGAGGGTGTTCCTAGACCGGGACAAAACAAAAACAGAACGACAGCCGCTGAGGGAGAGGGCACAAAGGCGAAAGGAGCGAGGAGGAGGGACAAGGACAGAATCAGTAGAGGACAACCAGAGCAGGTCAGAGCAACAAGAACACACACACAGAGAACCATCCCCAACACCCAACAACCAAGCACACTATCCCAACACAAACTACAACCCACACTCACAGCCCAGACCCAACACTCCACTATAGAATCTCATAGTACACTGCCAGGTACCCCACCCTCACAGACCCCACAAAACACAGTGTTAGAGAGGAAACTGAAGGTATGGTACACCAATGCTGATGGAATAACAAATAAGTGGGAGGAGTGGCACGAAAGAGTGAAAGAGGCATCACCGGACATAATAGCTCTCACTGAAACCAAGCTCACAGGTATGATAACAAATGCCATCTTTCCAATGGGGTACCAGATCCTGAGGAAAGACAGAGGGAACAGAGGGGGTGGAGGAGTGGCACTGCTGATCAAAAACCGATGGGATTTTGACGAGGTGGAGAGAGGAGACAGAGGAGAAGCTGGGGATTACATAGTAGGAATGCTACAGTCTGGAGGTCCCAAGGTGGTAATTGCAGTGATGTATAAGCAGGAGGCCAAGGCAAGAGTATGATGAGAGTAACAGAGCGATGATTGATACACTGGCAGTAGTGGCGAGAAGGGCTTGTGCGAGCAGGGCGAAGCTACTGATCATGGGTGACTTCAACCATAGGGAAATTGATTGGGAGAACTTAGAGCCACATGGGGGCCAAGAAACGTGGAGGGCTAAGATGCTGGAGGTGGTACTGGAAAATCTCATGTACCAACAAGTAAGGGACACTACCAGAGAGAGAGGAGAGGACGAACCAGCGAGACTGGACTTAGTATTCACCCTGAGTAGTGCAGATATTGAGGACATCACACATGAAAGCCCCCTTGGGGCCAGTGATCACATGGTTCTAAGTTTCGAATACATAGTAGAGTTACAAGTGGAAGGGGAAGCAGGAAGGGCTGCACAAATGAAGCCAAACTACAAGAAAGGTGAATATGTGGGCATGAGGAACTTCCTGCACGGAGTTCAGTGGGACAGAGAGATGGCAGAGAAGTCAGTAGACGTGATGATGGAATATGTGACAACAATTTGCAAGGAAGCTGAGGAGAGGTTTATACCCAAGGGTAACAGGAAAGCGAAAAAGACAGGATGAGCCCATGGTTCACCCAAAGGTGCAGGGAAGCCAAAACCAAGTGTACAAGGGAATGGAAGAGGTACAGAAGGCAAAGAACCCCGGAGAATAAGGAGAGCAGTCGTAGAGCCAGAAATGAATATGCACAGATCAGAAGGGAGGCCCAAAGACAGTACGAGAATGACATAGCATCGAAAGCCAAATCTGACCCAAAGCTGCTGTACAGCCACATCAGGAGGAGAACAACAGTCAAGGACCAGGTGATCAGGCTGAGGAAGGAAGGAGGGGAGGTCACAAGAAATGACCGTGAAGTGTGTGAGGAACTCAACATGAGATTCAAAGAGGTGTTCACAGAGGATATAGAAGGGCCTCCAGAAAGGAGGAGAGGTAGGGTACACCATCAGGTACTGGACACAATACACACAACTGAGGAGGAAGTGAAGAAGCTACTAAGCGAGCTAGATACCTCAAAGGCGATGGGGCCGGATAACATCTCTCCATGGGTCCTGAGAGAGGGAGCAGAGGAGCTATGTGTACCCCTAACAACAATCTTCAACACATCTATCGAAACAGTGCAACTACCTGAGGTATGGAAGACAGCAAATGTAGTTCCAATTTTTAAAAAAGGAGACAGGAACGTAGCACTAAACTACAGACCAGTGTCACTGACATGTATAGCATGCAAGGTCATGGAGAAGATAGTCAGGAGAAGAGTGGTGGAGCACCTAGAAAGGAATGAGCTTATCAACGACGGCCAACACGGTTTTAGGGACGGGAAATCCTGTGTCACAAACCTACTGGAGTTCTACGACAGGGTGACAGCAGTAAGACAAGAGAGAGAGGGTGGGTAGACTGCATATTCTTGGACTGTAAGAAGGCGTTTGACACAGTTCCACACAAGAGATTAGTGCAAAAGTTGCAGGACCAGGCAGGGGTAACAGAGAAGGCACTACAATGGATCAGGGAATACCTGTCAGGAAGACAGCAGCGAGTCATGGTACGTGGTGAGGTGTCAGAGTGGGCGCCGGTGACGAGCGGGGTTCCACAGGGGTCAGTCCTGAGACCAGTGCTGTTTCTGGTATTTGTGAACGACATGACGGAAGGAATAGGCTCCGAAGTGTCCCTGTTTGCAGATGATGTGAAGTTGATGAGATGAATTCAGTCGGACGAGGACCAGGCAGAACTACAAAGGGATCTGGACAGGCTGCAAGCCTGGTCCAGCAATTGGCTCCTGGAGTTCAACCCCACCAAGTGCAAAGTCATGAAGATTGGGGAAGGGCAAAGAAGACCGCAGACGGAGTACAGCCTAGGGGGCCAGAGACTGCAAACCTCAATCAAGAAAAAAGACCTTGGGGTGAGTATAACACCAGGTACATCTCCTGAGGCGCACATCAACCAAATAACTGCTGCAGCATATGGGCGCCTAGCAAACCTAAGAACAGCATTCCGACATCTTAATAAAGAATCGTTCAGGACCCTGTACACTGTGTACGTTAGGCCCATACTGGATTATGCAGCACCAGTTTGGAACCCACACCTAGCCAAGCACGTGAAGAAGCTCGAGAAAGTGCAAAGGTTTGCAACAAGACTAGTCCCGGAGCTAAGGGGTATGTCCTACGAGGAGAGGTTAAGGGAAATCGACCTGACGACACTGGAGGACAGGAGAGATAGGGGGGACATGATAACAACGTGTAAGATACTGAGAGGAATTGACAAAGTGGACAGAGATAGAATGTTCCAGAGATGGGACACAGCAACAAGGGGACACAGTTGGAAGTTGAAGACTCAGATGAATCACAGAGATGTTAGGAAGTATTTCTTCAGGCACAGAGTGGTCGGGAAGTGGAATAGTTTAGGAAGTGATGTAGTGGAGGCAGGCTCAATACATAGCTTTAGGAAGAGGTATGATAAAGCTCATGGCGCAGGAAGAGTGACTCAGTAGCGGCCAGTGAAGAGGCGGGGCCAGGAGCTATGTCTCGACCCCTGCAACCACAACTAGGTGAGTACACACATACACACACACACACATACACACACACACACATACACACACACACATACACACACACACACACATACACACACACACATACACACACACACACACATACACACACACATACACACACACATACACACACACACATACACACACACACACATACACACACACACACACACACACACAC
>WNWK01006968.1:25000-30000 GCA_009830355.1 Cherax destructor | reverse complement strand
GGAAGAGGAAGAAGAAGAAGTGGAAGAGGAAGAAGAAGAAGAGGAAGAAGAGGAAGAGGAAGAAGAGGAAGAAGAGGAAGAGGAAGAAGAGGAAGAGGAAGAAGAGGAAGAAGAGGAAGAAGAGGAAGAGGAAGAAGAAGAGGAAGAAGAGGAAGAGGAAGAAGAGGAAGAGGAAGAAGAGGAAGAAGAGGAAGAAGAAGAAGAGGAAGAGGAAGAAGAGGAAGAGGAAGAAGAGGAAGAGGAAGAAGAAGAGGAAGAAGAGGAAGAGGAAGAAGAGTAAGAGGAAGAAGAAGAAGAGGAAGAAGAGGAAGAGGAAGAAGAGGAAGAAAAGGAAGAAGAAGAAGAGGAAGAGGAAGAAGAGGAAGAGGAAGAAGAGGAAGAAGAGGAAGAGGAAGAAGAGGAAGAGGAAGAAGAGGAAGAGGAAAAAGAAGAAGAGGAAGAAGAGGAAGAGGAAGAAGAGGAAGAAGAGGAAGAGGAAGAAGAGGAAGAGGAAGAAGAGGAAGAGGAAGAAGAGGAAGAGGAAGAGGAAGAAGAAGAAGAGGAAGAAGAGGAAGAGGAAGAAGAGGAAGAGGAAGAAGAAGAAGAGGAAGAAGAGGAAGAGGAAGAAGAGGAGGAGGAGGAAGAGAAAGAGGAAGAAGAGGAGGGGGAAGAAGAGGAAGAGGAAGAAGAGGAGGAGGAAGAGGAAGAGGAGGAGTAAGAGGAAGAAGAGGAAGAGGAGGAGGAAGAGGAAAAGGAAGATGATGAGGAAGAGAAAGAGGAAGAAGAGGAGGAAGAAGAAGAGGAGGAAGAGGAAGAGGAGGAAGAAGAGAAGGAAGAGGAAGAGGAGGAAGAAGAGGAGGAATAGGAGAAAGAGAAGGAAAGGAAGAAGAGGAAGAGGAGAAAGAAGAGGAGGATAAGGAGGAAGATGAGGATGAGGAAGAAGAGGAGGGAGAGGAGGAGGAAGATGAGGAGAAAGAGGAGGAAGAGAAGGAGGAATAGGAAGTAGAGGAGGAAGAGGAAGAGGAGGAGGAAGAAGAGGAAGAAGAGGAGGAAGAGGAAGAAGAATAGGAGGAAGATGAAGAAGAGGAAGAGGAAGAAGGGATGGAAGAGGAAGAGGAAGAAGAAGAAGAGGAAGAGGAAGAAGAGGAGGAGGAGGAGGAGGAATAGGAGTATAAAATATCGACAAAAAAGAGAGAAATTCCATGATTACTCAATTTATAGAGCAAGACTCTCTCCCTGCAACACTTGCAACACCAGAAAAAAATTGTAATACCTGCAACAATTTCAACACCTGCAACACTTACAAAACCAGCAACATTTGCAATACCTGTAACACTTTCAACACCAGCAACACTTGAAACACCTGAAACAACTACAACACTTGCAACAACGGCATCACCAGCAACATTTTCAACAACTGCAACACTTGCAACAATTGCAACATCTGCAACACCAGCAACATTTGCAATACCTGCAACGCTTGCAACACCAACAACATTTGCAATACCTGCAACACATGTAACACAGTATTTGCATCATCTTCCTGGTCTATATTAACATTGTCGATTTTTCACAAACATTTGTAAATGTTCCTCTGAACACCAGAGTTTCTTAAGTGAAAATTAATGTTTGTGTTTCATGTGTTGCATGTTTGTGTTCCATGTGTTCCATGTTTGTGTTCCATGTGTTGCATGTTTGTGTTTCATGTGTTCCATGTTTGTGTGTCATGTTGTTCATGGTTGTGTTCCATGTGTTGCATATTTGTGTTTCATGTGTTCCATGTTTGTGTTTCATGTTTATGTTCCATGTTTGTGTTTTATGTATTGCATGTTTGTGTTTCATGTGTTGCATGTTTGTGTTACATGTGTTGCATGTTTGTGCCTCATGTGTTACATGTTTGTGTTTCATGTGTTGCATGTTTGTGTTCCATGTTTGTGTTTCATGTGTTGCATGTTTGTGTTCCATGTTTGTGTTTCATGGTTGTGTTTCATGTGTTGCATATTTGTGTTTCATGTGTTCCATGTTTGTGTTTCAGGTTTATGTTCCACGTTTGTGTTTCATGTATTGCATGTTTGTGTTTCATGTGTTGCTTGTTTGTGTTACATGTGTTTCATGTTTGTGCTTCATGTGTTACATGTTTGTGTTTCATGTGTTGCATGTTTGTGTTTCATGTGTTCTATGTTTGTGTTTCATTATTTGTGTTTCATGTGTTGCATGTTTGTGTTCCATGTGTTCCATGTTTGTGTTTCATGTGTTCCATGTTTGTGTTTCATGTGTTCCATGTTTGTGTTTCATGTGTTCTGTTTGTGTTTCATATTTGTGTTCCATGTTTGTGTTTCACGTGTTCCATGTTTGTGTTTCATGTGTTCCATGTTTGTGTTTCATGTGTTCCATGTTTGTGTTTCATGTGTTCCATGTTTTTGTTTCATGTGTTCCAGGTTTGTGTTTCATGTGTTCCAGGTTTGTGTTTCATGTGTTCCAGGTTTGTGTTTCATGTGTTCCATGTTTGTGTTTCATGTGTTGCATGTTTGTGTTTCGTTTGTTTCATGTCATAAATGGTTCTCTCTCTCAATCTCACACACATTCTCACTCTAACACACTCTCAATCTCACACTCTCGCACTCTCTCTCTCTCACACTCTCTCACTCTCTCTCTCACACTCTCTCACTGCTGGATCAATAGGGTGATTGTGTTACAACTTTTCGTGGCCCCCTCCCTCACCCCCTCCCTTCTCCCCTTCCCATTCCCTCTCCCCTCCTACTTAATCCTTACCCATCTCTCTCTCTCTCTCTCTCTCTCTCTCTCTCTCTCTCTCTCTCTCTTACCCTTCACCAACGGCCAGACAACGGTAAGCTACAACGGGAATTGCCACTTTAATACAACAATTTCAACGCTAAATAACGGTAATCCGCAACGGGACCTCATCCTCACTGCAACAGAACGAGACAACGGTAGCCTGGTAGGCCTACAGCAACGGCAACAGACAACGGAAGCCTCGTGCGCTACAATAACAGACGAGAGATTTGTAAGCTACAGCAACGGTAACAGACAACGGGAGCTCGTAAGCTACAGCAACGGTAACAGACAACGGGAGCTCGTAAGCTACAGCAACGGTAACAGACAACTGGAGCCTCTTCATCTCCTACAACGGGAGCCTCTTCAACTCCTACAACGGTAACAGACAACGGGAGCCTCTTCACCTCTTATAACGGTAACAGGCAACGGGGGCCTCTTCACCTCCTACAACGGTAACAGGCAACGGGATCCTCTTCACCTCCTACAACGGTAACAGGCAACGGGAGCCTCTTCACCTCCTATAACGGTAACACAACGGGAGCTTCTTCACCTACAACGGTAACAGACAACGGGAGACTCTTCACCTCCTACAACGGTAACAGACAACGGGATGCCTCTTCACTTCCTACAACGGTAACAGACAACGGGAGCCTCTTCACCTCCTACAACGGTAACAGACAACGGGATCCTCTTCACCTACAACGGTAACAGACAACGGGAGCCTCTTCACCTACAACGGTAACAGACAACGGGAGCCTCTTCACCTACAACGGTAACAGACAACGGGAGCCTCTTCACCTACAACGGTAACAGACAACGGGAGCCTCTTCACCTACAACGGTAACAGACAACGGGATCCTCTTCACCTACAACGGTAACAGACAACGGGAGCCTCTTCACCTACAACGGTAACAGACAACGGGAGGCTCTTCACCTACAACGGTAACAGACAACGGGAGCCTCTTCACCTACAACGGTAACAGACAACGGGAGCCTCTTCACCTACAACGGTAACAGACAACGGAGCCTCTTCACCTACAACGGTAACAGACAACGGGATCCTCTTCACCTACAACGGTAACAGACAACGGGAGCCTCCTCACCTACAACGGTAACATACAACGGGAGCCTCTTCATATCCTACAAGATTTCTTGAATTTTTATGATCATGAAAAATACTGAGAGCAAATACAGTGAGAAACACGAAGAATTGTGAAAGTTTGAAACATTATCTCTCTCTTTCTCTCTCTCTCTCTCTCTCTCTCTCTCTCTCATTTTCTCTAATTCTTATTGTCTCTCTCTCTCTCATTTTCTCCCTTTCACTTTCTCTCATCAGAATCGTTTAACAAACTTTTGCACAGTAAATTAAATAGAATTACCAAGAGAGAGACAGAGACAGAGACAGAATCTTCAATTTTCTTATTCCTACGTTCCTACAGATGATCTAACTCCCTTAGGACATTGTAACCTCTTCTCTCATCTTTTCACCATATATATATATATATATATATATATATATATATATATATATATATATATATATATATATATATATATATATATAACAGAAGAGCTGAAGGCTTATAAGGCTGAAATATCACCTCAGGGTGAGCATCTGACACCTCAGGTGTTGCTTTATAAACATGCAGCTGAGATATCACCTCAGGATGAGCAACTGAGACCTCAGGGTTGCTTTATAAACATGCAGCTGAGATAGTCACCTCAGGATGAGCAACTGAGACCTCAGGAGTTGCTTTATAAACATGCAGCTGAGATAGTCACCTCAGGATGAGCAACTGAGACCTCAGGAGTTGCTTTATAAACATGCAGGTGAGATGGTCGAGGACCTGTCTTCACCTACATCTCAAATCTTCAACGTTTCTCCATCTATGAACTCTGGGCTGCAAAATACTGCAAATTTCTCAAAACAAAAAAAAATTGATGACATAACAGACAGTTTAACTTTAATTTGATTTGGAGAATAATAGTGTACATAAGAACAGTCATTTGCTATATTTATATATACTTTGAATTTATATTCATAGTTCCCAGTAATAATTAGGGCATCTAGAAAAGGTAAAATGTACAGAACTGGTTAGACTATTCAATATAACGAGGAAATGGCTTATATCTATATCTTTAGGTATTAGACATAGAAGATCATCGACATGTCTATACCACGTAGCTATATAGGCGAGGATTTTGTTAAGAAAACTTGTTTATAA
>WNWK01006968.1:7500-15000 GCA_009830355.1 Cherax destructor | reverse complement strand
GATAAACAGAGTGAAGAATAAACAGAATGAAGAACAGAGTGAAGGATAAACAGAGTGAAGAACAGAGTGAAGGATAAACAGAGTGAAGGATAAACAGAGTGAAGAACAGAGTGAAGGATAAACATAGTGAAGAACAGAGTGAAGGATAAACAGAGTGAAGAATAAACAAAGTGAAGAATAAATAGAGTGAAGGATAAACAGAGTGAAGGATAAACAGAGTGAAGGATAAACAGAGTGAAGGATAAACAGAGTGAAGGATAAACGGAGTGAAGGATAAACAGTGTGAAGGATAAACAAAGTGAAGAATAAACAGAGTGAAGAATAAACAAAGTTAAGAATAAACAGAGTGAAGGATAAACAGAGTGAAGAATAAACAGAGTGAAGAATAAACAGAGTGAAGGATAAACAGTGAAGGATAAACAGTGAAGAATAAACAGAGTGAAGGATAAACAGAGTGAAGAATAAACAGAGTGAAAGATAAACAATGTGAATAATAAACAGAGTGAAGAATAAACAGAGTGAAGAATAAACAGAGTGAAGAATAAACAGAGTGAAGAATAAACAGAGTGAAGGATAAACAGAGTGAAGAATAAACAGAGTGAAGAATAAACAGATTGAAGGAGAAACAGAGTGAAGAATAAACAGAGTGAAGAATAAACAGAGTGAAGAATAAACAGATTGAAGGATAAACAGAGTGAAGAATAAACAGAGTGAAGAATAAACAGAGTGAAGGATAAACAGTGTGAAGAATAAACAGAGTGAATGATAAACAGAGTGAAGAATAAACAGAGTGAAGGATAAACAGAGTGAAGGATAAACAGAGTGAAGGATAAACAGTGAAGAATATACAGAGTGAAGAATAAACAGAGTGAAGGATAAACAGAGTGAAGAATAAACATAGTGAAGGATAAACAGAGTGAAGAATAAACAGAGTGAAGAATAAACAGAGTGACGAATAAACAGAGTGAAGAATAAAGAGATTGAAGGATAAACAGAGTGAAGAATAAACAGAGTGAAGAATAAACAGAGTGAAGGATAAACAGAGTGAAGGATAAACAGAGTGAAGGATAAACAGAGTGAAGGATAAACAGAGTGAAGGATAAACAGTGAAGAATAAACAGAGTGAAGAATAAACAGAGTGAAGGATAAACAGAGTGAAGAATAAACAGAGTGAAGGATAAACAGAGTAAAAGATAAACAGAGTGAAGAATAAAAGAGTGAAGAATAAATAGAGTGAAGAATAAACAGAGTGAAGGATAAACAGAGTGAAGAATAAACAGAGTGAAGAATAAACAGAGTGAAGAATAAACAGAGTGAAGGATAAACAGAGTGAAGGATAAACAGAGTGAAGGATAAACAGAGTGAAGAATAAACAGAGTGAAGAATAAACAGATTGAAGAATAAACAGATTGAAGAATAAACAGAGTGAAGGATAAACAGAGTGAAGAATAAATAGAGTGAAGGATAAACAGAGGGAAGGAAAAACAGAGTGAAGAATAAACAGAGTGAAGAATAAACAGATTGAAGAATAAACAGATTGAAGAATAAACAGAGTGAAGAATAAACAGAGTGAAGGATAAACAGAGTGAAGAATAAACAGAGTGAAGGATAAACAGAGTGAAGAATAAACAGAGTGAAGGATAAACAGAGTGAAGGATAAACAGATTGAAGGATAAACAGAGTGAAGAACAAACAGAATGAAGAATAAACAGAGTGAAGAACAAACAGAGTGAAGAACAAACAGAGTGAAGAATAAACAGAGTGAAGAATAAACAGAGTGAGGGATAAATAGTGAAGAATAAGCAGAGTGAAGAATAAACAGAGTGAAGGATAAACAGAGTGAAGAATAAACAAAGTGAAGGGTAAACAGAGTGAAGAATAAACAGAGTGAAGAACAAACAGAGTGAAGAATAAACAAAGTGAAGGATAAACAGAGTGAAGAATAAACAGAGTGAAGAATAAACAGAGTGAAGGATAAACAGTGAAGAATAAACAGAGTGAAGGATAAACAGAGTGAATGATAAACAGATTGAAGAATAAACAGAGTGAATGATAAACAGAGTGAAGGATAAACAGAGGGAAGAATCAACATAGTGAAGGATAAACAGAGTGAAGAACAAACAGAGTGAAGAATAAACAGAGTGAAGAATAAACAGAGTGAAGGATAAACAGTGAAGAATAAGCAGAGTGAAGAATAAACAGAGTGAAGGATAAACAGAGTGAAGAATAAACAAAGTGAAGGGTAAACAGAGTGAAGAATAAACAGAGTGGTGTGTGTTACAAAATGCTATATCTATAAAGTATAGACATATCTAGAGAATACTAGAAAGTCAACTTATAGATCCCCCTCCAGCATCTATCATCCAGCATCTATCATCCAGCATCTATCATCCAGCATCTATCATCCAGCATCTATCATCCAGCATCCAGCATCTATCATCCAGCATCTATCATCCAGCATCTATCATCCAGCATCTATCATCCAGCATCTATCATCCAACATCCAGCATCTATCATCCAGCATCTATCATCCAGCATCTATCATCCAGCATCTATCATCCAGCATCTATCATCCAGCATCTATCACCCACATCTATCATCAGCATCTATCATCCAGTATCTATCATCCAGCATCTATCATCAGCATCTACATCATCATCAGCATCTATCATTCAGCATCTATCATCATCATCAGCATCTACATCCAGCATCTATCATCCAGCATCTATCATCCAGCATCTATCATCACATCTATCATCCAGCATCTATCATCCAGCATCTATCATGCAGCATCTATCATCCAGCATCTATCATCCAGCATCTATCATCCAGCATCTATCATCCAGCATCTATCATCCAGCATCTATCATCCAGCATCTATCATCCAGCATCTATCATCCATCATCTAGCATCTATCATTCAGCATCTATCATCCATCATCTAGCATCTATCATCCAGCATCTATCATCCAGCATCTATCATCCAGCATCTATCATCCAGCATCTATCATGCAGCATCTATCATCCAGCATCTATCATGCAGCATCTATCATCCAGCATCTATCATCCAGCATCTATCATCCAGCATCTATCATCCATCATCTATCATCCAGCATCTATCATCCAGCATCTATCATGCAGCATCTATCATCCAGCATCTATCATGCAGCATCTATCATCCAGCATCTATCATGCAGCATCTATCATCCAGCATCTATCATCCAGCATCTATCATCCAGCATCTATCATCCATCATCTATCATCCAGCATCTATCATCCAGCATCTATCATGCAGCATCTATCATCCAGCATCTATCATCCATCATGTTTCTGGGTCTGTGTGTCAGAAAGTATTGTGGTCCAGTTATCCTTCAATATTATGATCAATTATAACTACACTTTATAATTACAACTGACAGAAAACTAACTAAATATAAATTGAGATGTTTACTAACAACGTTGTCTAGGTGGACGAAATCAGAGTAAATGAATGTGATGTAATTTAGGATATAAGCTCCTAAACATCTATTGCAAAGTTAAATTGTACATATATTAGTGCAGTGCTCAAGGCCCATTTCACAGGAGTATGACTTAGGTACCGTCTGGTACCTTGTTACCAAGTGTAAAAGTACCAGCATATACAAGTGTGTGAGTGACAATGTGTGTGGGCTCAGAGTTGTTTGTTATGTCTCAGTAAGATTCGACTTAAGACTTAAACAGTGACTGGCTAAACGTCCTCAAGTAATCTATCTTGACCAACAAGACAATCAAAACAGCCTGCTTGAACAATATGATGAAGGATCCGCCGAAGAATAATGTACCAAGCAGCAGCACGGAGTCAGGAACAGGGAGACAAAAATAGCGACCCTAACTGGGGACCATCAGCAGATCCTCCATGGAAGGCATAAAACTACCTTAATATTGAATCTAAGTTCAGCATAACCAAATCCCCGACTACGAGGGTGCGTAGATGCCAGACAAAGTAGGTCAGAAGCTTCATCTTGGGACCTGGGTTCACTTAAAGTGTCACTACGACACACCACCTCTGCAAAACGTCAAAACCAGTAAGTCTGAATGAGAGGTACATTTCGAACCCGCTGGAGAAACCACTCTCTACCAAAACACTTTAAATAACAAAGAGCAAGAGACGAGAGTGATCCCCGGAGAGATGTTTCTCGTAGAAGTCGCTCCAGAGATACTTCCAGGACCACATGTAGAGGGAGGTGCTCCTCCCACCAGGAGCACATGTAGTGAGAGGTGCTCCTCCCACCAGGAGCACATGTAGTGAGAGGTGCTCCTCGGACCAGGAGCACATGTAGTGAGAGGTGCTCCTCGGACCAGGAGCACATGTAGTGAGAGGTGCTCCTCCCACCAGGAGCACATGGTAGAGTGCCTCGACCAGAGCATGTAGAGTGCTCCTCCCACCAGGAGCACATGTAGTGAGAGGTGCTCCTCGGACCAGGAGCACATGTAGTGAGAGGTGCTCCTCCCACCAGGAGCACATGTAGTGAGAGGTGCTCCTCGGACCAGGAGCACATGTAGTGAGAGGTGCTCCTCGGACCAGGAGCACATGTAGTGAGAGGTGCTCCTCGGACCAGGAGTACATGTAGTGAGAGGTGCTCCTCCCACCAGGAGCACATGTAGTAAGAGGTGCTCCTCGGACCAGGAGCACATGTAGTGAGAGGTACTCCTCGGACCAGGAGCACATGTAGAGAGAGGTGCTCCTCCCACCAGGAGCACATGTAGTGAGAGGTGCTCCTCGGACCAGGAGCACATGTAGAGAGATCGACCTCGCATCAGGTGATGCCAGGTGACTCGACCCTCAAATGTATGGAGGGAAGGAAATGATCAAGATTGTCAGAGAATGTGTCAGAGTTGCTCCAGCTGTCGTCCCAGATGGTGCAGACATCATCAGTCCAGAAAAAAGCTTTAAGTCGACTGAAGGCTGAGGGACTGATTACCTCAAACTCATCTTATTCCATCTTTTTCTGCACTGGACTGAAGAAGCCACAGTGTGGCCAAACAATACGAGAATAAAGACCTAAATGTGGGTTATCACATTATCACTGTAGATGTATCAGATTATGTCTGGTGTTGGATGTTGGTGTTGGATGCTGGGAAGGATGCTGGTGTTGGATGCTGGTGTTGGATGCTGGTGTTGGATGCTGGTGTTGGATGCTGGGAAGGATGCTGGTGTTGGATGCTGGTGTTGGATGCTGGTGTTGGATGCTGGGAAGGATGCTGGTGTTGGATGCTGGTGTTGGATGCTGGTGTTGGATGTTGGTGTTGGATGCTGGTGTTGGATGCTGGTGTTGATGCTGGTGTTGGATGCTGGTGTTGGATGCTGGTATTGATGCTGGTGTTGGATGCGGTTGGATGCTGGTGTTGGATGCTGGTGTTGGATGCTGGTGTTGGATGCTGGTGTTGGATGCTGGTGTTGATGCTGGTGTTGGATGCTGGTATTGGATGCTGGTGTTGGATGCTGGTGTTGGATGCTGGTGTTGGATGCTGGTGTTGGATGCTGGTGTTGGATGCTGGTGTTGGATGCTGGTGTTGGATGCTGGTGTTGGATGCTGGTGTTGGATGCTGGGAAGGATGTTGGTGTTGGATGCTGGGAAGGATGTTGGTGTTGGATGCTGGTGTTGGATGCTGGTGTTGGATGCTGGTGTTGGATGCTGGGAAGGATGATGGTGTTGGATGCTGGTGTTGGATGCTGAGAAGGATGATGGTGTTGGATGCTGGGAGATGTTGGTGTTGGATGCTGGGAAGGATGCTGGTGTTGGATGCTGGGAAGGATGTTGGTGTTGGATGCTGGTGTTGGATGCTGGTGTTGGATGCTGGTGTTGGATGCTGGTGTTGGATGCTGGGAAGGATGATGGATGATTGGATGCTGGGAAGGATGTTGGTGTTGGATGCTGGTGTTGGATGCTGGGAAGGATGATGGTGTTGGATGCTGGTGTTGGATGCTGGTGTTGGATGCTGGGAAGGATGCTGGTGTTGGATGCTGGGAAGGATGTTGGTGTTGGATGCTGGTGTTGGATGCTGGTGTTGGATGCTGGTGTTGGATGCTGGGAAGGATGATGGTGTTGGATGCTGGTGTTGGATGCTGGGAAGGATGATGGTGTTGGATGCTGGTGTTGGATGCTAGTGTTGGAGGCTGGGAAGGATGCTGGTGTTGGATGCTTGGAAGGATGCTGGTGTTGGATGCTGGTGTTGGATGCTGGTGTTGGATGCTGGGAAGGATGCTGGTGTTGGATGCTGGTGTTGAATGCTGGTGTTGGATGCTGGTGTTGGATGATGGTGTTGGATGCTGGTGTTGGATGCTGGTGTTGAATGCTGGGAAGTATGCTGGTGTTGGATGCTGGGAAGGATGCTGGTGTTGGATGCTGGGAAGGATGCTGATGTTGGATGTTGGGAAGGAGGCTGGTGTTGGATGCTGGTGTTGGATGATGGTGTTGGATGCTGGTGTTGGATGCTGGTGTTGAATGCTGGGAAGGATGCTGGTGTTGGATGCTGGGAAGGATGCTGGTGTTGGATGCTGGTGTTAGATGCTGGTGTTGGATGCTGGTGTTGGATGATGGTGTTGGATGCTGGTGTTGGATGCTGGTGTTGGATGCTGGTGTTGGATGCTGGTGTTGGATGCTGGTGTTGGATGATGGTGTTGGATGCTGGTGTTGGATGCTGGGAAGGATGCTGGTGTTGGATGCTGGGAAGGATGCTGGTGTTGGATGCTGGGAAGGATGCTGGTGTTGGATGCTGGGAAGGATGCTGGTGTTGGATGCTGGGAAGGATGCTGGTGGTACAGTGTTCCATGTATAGCCAGTAAGGGAGTGAACATAAGAAAGGAGGAACACTGCAGCAGGCCTACTGGCCCACACTTGGCAGGTCCTTCTCAAATCCATCCCACTAACAAATATATTTCCCAACCTATGTTCAATACTACCCAAACAATAAGGTTTGATAACCCAAATTTCTGACTTGGAGTCAATATGGAGGAAAATCAGAACACCAGCAACTGGTACTCTAGTCAACAATGAGTCCACATCTAGACTCAACATCCACGTGGTCTACAGGTTGATATTTCTAGCCTTTTCAATAAATGAGATATAAGACCGCTTAGCCACTTAGCTAATTAGATAATTTCTACCAAAATAAATCTCTGCCGGAAATGATCGGTCTCAGTGGTTTAATCTGTGTGCCGGAAATAGTATAAAATACCGACAGGTTCATGAGTAAGACGCATGTATACCAGGTGGGTGTCTTTATGGCCTACACACAAGGCTTCTTCAGTCAAATGCAAAGGCAGCAGGTGTAGTGGTGAAATGAAGATGATGAAATCAGTCCCTCAATCTTAGAGAAATAGTATATGAGGTGGTCAGTCCCTCAGCCTGGAAAAGATTTCACCTCCATATATATATATATATATATATATATATATATATATATATATATATATAGATAATAGATAGATAGATAGATAGATAGATAGATAAAGAGACAG
>WNWK01006968.1:0-2500 GCA_009830355.1 Cherax destructor | reverse complement strand
GAGAAGCCAGTTGCTAGACCAGATGTCAAGCTTGTCCAGGTCTCTTTGAATTCCTGCTTGGTCTTCATCCGATGTGATTTTCCTCATTAATTTCACATCATCCGCGAATAGAGACACTTCTGAGTCTATCCCGTCCGTCATATCATTCACATATACCAAGAATAGCACTGGTCCTAGGACTGACCCCTGCGGTACACCGCTCGTCACAGGCGCCCACTGTGATACCTCATCACGCACCCTGACCCGTTGTTGCTTCCCTGTGAGGTATTCCCTGATCCATTCCAGTGCCCTTTCTGTTTTACATGCTTGTTCTTCCAACTTCTTCACTAATCTCATATGAGGAACTGTGTCGAAGGCCTTCCTGCAGTCCAGGAAAATGCAGTCAACCCACCCTTCTTTCTCTTGTCTTACCTCTGTTACTTTGTCATAGAACTCCAGGAGGTTTGATACACAGGATTTGCCTTCCCTGAATCCATGCTGTCTGGTGTTTATTATCCTGTTCAGCTCGAGGTGCTCCACCATTCTTTTCCTGATGATTTTCTCCAGGACTTTGCACACTATACACGTAAGTGACACCGGTCTATAGTTTAGTGCCTCTTTTCTGTCTCCTTTCTTAAAAATGTGGACCACGTTGGCCTTTTTCCATACCTCAGGTAGCTGCCCAGTTTCAAGGGATGTGTTGAATATTATGGTAAGTGGCACACTCAGAACCTCAGCTCCTTCCCGAAGGACCCACGCGGAGATATTGTCCGGACCCATCGCCTTTGAGGTATCAAGGTCACTGAGTCGCTGCTTCACCTCCTCCTCAGTTGTGTGTACGCCATCCAACACTTGGTATATTCCTCGTTGGTGTTGCGCTCTGTCCTGTCTACCCAGCTGCCTTCCTGCCTCCACTGTGAATACCTCCTTAAACCTCGAGTTGAGATCCTCACATACCTCTTGGTCGTTTCTTGTGAGTTCCACATCTTCTTTCCTCAGCCTTATCACCTGGTCCTTGACTGTTGTCTTCCTTCTGATGTGACTGTACATCAGTTTCGGGTCAGACTTGACTTTCGAGGCTATGTGTGTGTGTGTGTGTGTGTGTGTGTGTGTGTGTGTGTGTGTGTGTGTGTGTGTGTGTATTCACCTAAATGTACTCACCTAATTGTGGTTGCAGGGGTCGAGACTCAGCTCCTGGCCCCGCCTCTTCGATGTCCGCTACTGGGTCTCTGCTCTCCCTGCTCCATGAGCTTAATCATACCTCGTCTTAAAACTATGTATGGTTCCTGCCTCCACTATATCTTTCTCTAGACTATTCCACTTCCTGACTACTCTGTGGCTGAAGAAATGCTTCCTAACATCCCTTTGACTCATCTGAGTTTTCAGCTTCCAGTTGTGTCCCCTTGTTTCTGTGTTCCCTCTCTGGAACATCCTGTCACTGTCTACCTTGTCGATTCCCCGCAGTATTTTGTATGTCGTTATCATGTCTCCTCTGACTCTTCTTTCCTCCAGTGATGTTAGTCCTATTTCCCTCAACCTTTCTTCATAGGACAGACCCCTGAGTTGTGGAACTAACCTTGTCGTAAACCTTTGCACTTTCTCTAGTTTCTTTACGTGCTTGACCAGGTGTGGGTTCCAGACTGGTGCTGCATATTCTAGTATGGGCCTCACGTACACGGTGTACAGTGTCTTGAACGATTCCTTGTTAAGGTAACGGAATGCTAATCTTAGGTTTGCCAGTCGCCCATATACTGCCGCAGTTATCTGGTTGATGTGTGCCTCCGGAGACGTGCTTGGCGTTATACTCACCCCAAGGTCCTTCTCCTTTGCCGAGGTTTGTAGCCTTTGTCCGCCTAGCCTGTACTCTGTCAGCGGTCTTCTTTGCCCTTCTCCGATCTTCATGACTTTGCATTTGGTGGGATTGAATTCGAGAAGCCAGTTGCTAGACCAGATGTCAAGCTGTGTGTGTATGTGTGTGTGTTGTGTGTGTATGTGTGTGTGTTGTGTATGTGTGTGTGTGGTGTTGTGTGTGTGTGTGTTGTGTGTGTGTGTGTGTTGTGTGTGTGTGTGTGTGTGTCTGTGTGTGTGTTGTGTGCGTATGTGGTGTATGTGTGTGTGTGTGCTGTACTCACCTAGTTGTACTCACCTAGTTGTGGTTGCAGGGGTCGATTCAAAGCTCCTGGCCCCCGCCTCTTCACTGGCCGCTACTAGGTCACTCTCCCTGCGCCATGAGCTTTATCATACCTCTGCTTAAAGCTATGTATAGAGCCTGCCTCCACTACATCGCTTCCTAAACTATTCCACTTCCCGACAACTCTGTGACTGAAGAAATACTTCCTAACATCTCTGTGATTCATCTGAGTCTTCAACTTCCAACTGTGTCCCCTTGTTGCTGTGTCCCATCTCTGGAACATTCTGTCTCTGTCCACTTTGTCAATTCCTCTCAGTATCTTATATGTTGTTATCATGTCTCCCCTATCTCTCCTGTCCTCCAGTGTCGTCAGGTCGATTTCCCTTAACC
>WNWK01006967.1:0-99418 GCA_009830355.1 Cherax destructor | reverse complement strand
CCTCCTGTTGGACCAGAGCCTGATCAACCAGGCTGTTACTGCTGGCGCACGCAGTCCAACGTATGAACCACAGCCCTGCTGATCAGGTACCGACTTGAAGTGCCTGTCCAGTGCCTGCTTGAAGACAGCCAGGGGCTTGTTGGTAATCCCCCTGATGTATGCTGGGAGGCAGTTGAACAATCTTGGGCCCCTGACACTTATTGTGTTGTCTTTTAATGTGCTAGTGGCACCCCTGCTCTTCATTGGGGGATGTTACATCGCCTGCCGAGTCTTTTGCTTTCCTGCCTCCAAATATGGCACGATTGGCCTGAGATGCCTGGTCAGCATAGAATGGGTCTTAACTCTGGTGTGCACAGTATTAATCCTTTGAGGGTTGGTCACATACTAATACGTCACTGCAGCCAGGGTCAGTCACATACTTGAACGCAAAATTCTAGCACCTTCAAATCAAGCGGAGAAAGCTGGTAGGCCTACATGTGAGAGAAATGGGTCTCCGCGGTCGTGTGCGAGTAGGAAAAATCATGGAGCCAGTGGTGCATTGTGGGAACACAATTTCAGTACTTTGTTCACCATGCCTCGTGGTAAGAAACACTCACTCCTCGGCGAATTGGGACTCTTTTTGTTCCCGTGACAGTTCAAACACAGATAAGTGTCAGTGAAGATGAATTCCAGGGTTTTGGTGAGTTTGTGACCAAAAATAATGACCCTAATACCGGTAATAGTGAGGAAAACCCAGACGACCCACAACCTTCCACCTCCGGTGCTATGGCGTCTTGTTCACGTTCAGTTGTACCAGAACGAAGGAGGAAACTGTTATTTACTCATATCCAGGACTAAGATGTGAGCAATGGTGATGATAGTGATAGTGAATATGACTCCAAGCTCTTCAAAATAGTTCCAGTAGCGAGAGTGAAGGGGAATATTCTCCAGTGAAGCATCAGTATGTACGACGATATATGCGCTCTGGTAGTGTGTCATATGCTGTTCCAAGGGTAAGGAGTACATCTCGGAGTACATCCCGTGGGTATACAACAGGAAGTGATAGTGAAAATGAAGGTGATATTGTTACAATGGGGATGAAAAATGTACATGCATCATCAGATGGTGGTGGTGGCGGTGCTAGCCATCAGGCACCAGCAGTGGGCCATGCTGCTACCCAAACCGCTGCGTCAGCCTCAAACAACCACCACAACCACCTGTCAATATCCAGTACCCACTAGCAGACTGCACCTGGGATTGGCAGGAAGCTGCCAATTTTGTTCCCAATCCCCATCACTTTGATGAAAGTCAAAGTGGACTACGGCCATCATCTACACCTGGGAACAATGCCACTGAACTCGAATGTTTCCAGTTATTTTTGGACGAACCCGTGATGGAAATTATTGTCAGGGAAAGCAACAGATACTTCGATTGCACCATGGCAAACACGATTCTTTCACCAGAACCACGTCTACACCAGTGGAAGGAGACAACTGTGGCTGAGATGTATCTTTTCTTTGCCACAATAATGCTTATGCCACATACTGGTCGACAGACCGCCTCATTACAACCCCATCTTTTAGTGAAATAATACCAGTGAATTGATTTGTGCTACTGTTACGAATGCTACACTTCTCAGACAAAACCAGGCCTGACAGAAACGTCAGGTTATATAAGATTAGAAATGTGTTTATGTATCTGAAACAAAAATTCAATATGTATTTTTATTCCTTCAGGAAGCTTGTTATTGATGAGTCTTTGATTTTGTTCAAAGGTAGACTGTCGTTCAACAGTATATACAGGACCTCGGTTAACGAATACCCCGGAAATGTGCAATTATGTAAGTATAATTTGTAAGTTCTGTGGAAGTGTATTTTTGGGGGTCTGAAATAGACTAACTACGTGAAATTTTTCCTTAGGGAGTAAATTCGTCTGTATGGCACTTGAGCAGACTTCAGGAGGAAGTTTTACGAAACTCGGGGGTCCACTGTACCAAGCAAAGGGAACGTTTGTTATAAAGTTGTTTGTACTTTGTGAGCTACAGTGGTCTTGTATTGGACATTATTGTGTACACAGGAAGTAATACATTGCAAAATATAGTGAAACCCCGGTTAACGTAATTAACTGCTCCAGGAGCTATTACTTAATCTGAATCTTTCGTAATCCGAACCCTTATTTCCCATAAGAAATAATGTAAATACAATTAATCCGTTCCACAAAAAATATTCACAAAAAAAAATATATAAAATAACATTTACTTACCTTTATTGAAGAGACTTGCAGGCATCTGGAAGATATAGATGATGACTGGAGCAGGGTGTTAGTGGTTGGAAGGGGAATCCCCCCCAAAAGGACTTCAGGTAACAAGTCCCTCTTCTGGGGTTACTTCCTTCTTGGTCTTTTAATGCCACTAGGACCAGCTTGAGAGTCACTAGACCCCTTCCTGGTGAAGTAACTATCCACAATCCTCTGTTTCTGGCGATTTCAACACTTTCCTGAAGTGCAACATGGCTCTCTCACTGAAGTGGCTGCACAGAAGGCTCATTTCAGCTTGCTCAGGGTGGTGTCTTTCAATAAATGTCTGCAACTCATTCCACTTTGTACACATCTCCTTAAGCACTGAAGAAGGCACCTCCTTCTGTCTCTCTCCCTCCTCCTTTGAAGCAATAACCTCAGCTGTGTCCTGTTGCTGTTCCAGATGAAGCTCTTGCAGCTCTTCAGTTGTTAGCTCTATCCTGTGCTCCTCCACCAACTCTTCCACATCCTCACCACTCACCTCCAACCCCAGGCTGTTCCCCAATGCCACAACATCTTCCACAACAGGCACAGGGTCGTCAGGGTCAGCCTCAAATCCTTCAAAATCCCTCTGTTGGACACAACCTGGCCACAATGGTCTCCAAGCAGAGTTCAAAGTCCTGGAAGTCACTCCCTCCCAAGCCTTACCTATAAGGCGTATGTAATGCACGATATTGAAGTGATCTTTCCAGAACTCAATTAGGGTCAATTCAGTGTCTGAGATCACATCAAAGCACTTCTGAAACACTGCTTTGGTGTACAGTTTCTTGAAGTTTGCAATGACCTGCTGGTCCATGGGCTGGATGAGAGGAGTGGTGTTAGGAGGCAAGAACTTCACTCTGATGAAATTGAACTTGTCAGACAAACACTCTTCCAAGTTGTGAGGATGAGCAGGAGCATTGTCCAGTACCAGGAGGCACTTGAGTGGCAATTTCTTTTCCAAGAGGTATTTCTTCACACTAGGGCCAAACACTCCAGTCACCCATTCCTTGAAAATCTCCGTAGTGACCCATGCCTTGGGGTTAGCCTTCCAATGCACACACAAATTATTCTTGTTAACACTGTGATTCTTGAAGGGTCTGGGATTTTCTGTGTGATACACCAGTAAAGGCTTCACTTTAAAATCACCACTGGCATTGGCACACATCATAAGAGTTAGCCTGTCTTTCATAGGTTTGTGTCCTGGCAGTGCCTTTTCCTCCTGAGTAATGTAGGTCCTCTTTGACATTTTCTTCCAAAACAGGCCTGTTTCATCACAATTAAACACTTGTTGAGGTTCGAATTTTTCATCAATGTCTACGAACCCCTGGAATTCCTGCACAAATTTTTCAGCTGCACGTTTGTCTGAGCTGGCTGCCTCACCATGCCTCACAACACTGTATGCCACTATGTTTCTTAAACCTGTCAAACCAGCCTCTGCTGGCTTTAAAATCACTCGCCTCACCACTGGTTGCAGGCATTGTCTTGACAAGATCTGCGTGCAACTTCCTTTCCTTTTCACAAATTATCACCATGGAAATACTATCACCCGCTCTCTGTTTTTCATTGATCCACACCATCAGTAACTTCTCAACCTCATCCACTATTTTCGATCTTTGTTTCGTTAACAAATTAACCCTTTGCAACATTAGCTTCCTTGATCTCATTTCTCTGTGCCAGGATAGTGCTGATAGTAGATGGGGTTTTCTTGTACATCCTGGCAAGATCACTCAGATGTACGCCACTCTCATATTTTTCTATAATCTCTTTCTTCAGTTCGATGGTGTTCCTCACTCTCTTTACCACTGGAGTGCCACTAGGAAGCTTCTTTGGACCCATGGTGACTTATTTCACAGTGACAATCACTAAACCACCAAAAAAGACACCAAATGTATTGTGAATGTTTGAAAGAGTGCGCTGGGTAATGTTCTCTCAATGGTAAACAACGCTTCACTGGCGTCTTGCGCAGGCCAGGCGCGGAGCAGGCGGACAGGTCTAATACGTTTCACTAACCGGTTTTTTTTCTAACTGATACCGAAAAAGCTTGGTAACCGATTTTTTTCGTTAACTAAGCATTTCGTTAACCGGGGTTCCACTGTACCAGGAAGTTATTGGGTATCTCTGGTGATGTGGTTAGAACAATGATGGAACCATATCTTGGTAAGGGGCATATATTATATACAGTCTCTCCTCACTTAACGACGTACTCATTTACCGACGACTCAGAGTTACGATGGGCTCTCCAACGAGTTAAAAAAAAAAAACATTGTATGCTGTATGAGAACTTGGGTCACGCGTTTCAATCTCCTTCTTACAGCCACTCAGTACACTAGCTTTTAAAGTCTCCAAGACCACATATTTGTTCAAATTTTAACTTGATTGTGTACCCCGTAGTACAAGAAAGAAGTGCAGCAGCACTTCTATAGGTTTCGTAGCTGACATTTAAAGCACTCCAGAGTGATTGTCATTACAAGAAATAAATCTTAATCTTTATTAATTAATATTATTATTATTATTATTATTATTATCATCACCAACATACCTTGTTCACTGAGTTTAATCATTTCTTAATTAAGCTTCCACGAGAGACAGAATGTAAACACACAGACAAACAAACCAGCTGATCTCCTTATACTGTGAATTTGTTTTGTACTTCTTTCATTTTCCTCTTGTTGTTTTTCATCTTCCAAGTGCTGCTGCACTTATAACTCTATCTTGTACTATGGGATGCACAATAGATGTGCAGCATCACTTGGAAGAGGAAAAACAAGAGGAAAATGGAAGAAGTACACTGGAAATAAGTCACTATGTCTAGCTTTTTTGGGTTATCCTGGGTTCTCTACACATATGCTGCTATGTATGATAATCTATGTAACTGTATTTGTGTATACCTGAATAAACTTACTTACTTACTTCAAGTACACAGTCAAGGAATCAGCTGGTGTTCGTCTGTGTGTTGACATTTTGTCTCTTGTGGCAGCTTAATAAATTATTATACTCAGTGAGCAAGGTATGTTGATAATAATAATAGTAATAATAATAATAATAATAAAATACTATAATTAATAATCACTCTGGGGTGCTGTATAGGTTTGGTAGCTGACATTAAGCACTCCAGACCGATTGTTATTATTATCAATATTATTATTATTAATTATTTATTATTGTAAATTAGTATAAATAATAATAATAATAAACGCTATTTTTTGCATTTTTTCTCATGACAAGAGTGCTCTAGGCATGTTTCCCCTGATGTAAACAATGTATCTAATCCCAGAGTGGCAGCCTCCACCTCTACCCCACTCATATAATATGGCATATATTATTCATTTCAGCATCTTTATTACAGTTCTAGGGTATTTATCATGTTTCTGATATAAATTTGGAATAAATGTAATAGATAGAAAACCTTTATTACTAATATTAGCGTAATTACACAACATTTTATTAGCGCCACGGCTAACATCCAACACCCATGACGACTCACCAGACACTGAATGCTACTGCTCGCTTTCCTCTCTCATTTAACTCCTCCCACTTCATAACGATGTTAGATGGTGAATTTAATTTATTTTTCTGTAAGCTTAACTCGTATGTGTATTTTACTTTTGTTGTTTTCTTTATTACATATATAAAAGTTACGCAAATTAAAATAAAGTTATCAAGTTGGAGTTTCATTTTTATTTTTTTTTCTAATATGTATACGTATTTAATTCAGCATTTGGCATCATTATAAAATGGGCAGAGCTACAACAATATAAAATATTGTATAATTATACTATTACTATTTTTTTTTTTTTTTTATTAACACATCAGCCGATTCCCACCAAGGCAGGGTGGCCCGAAAAAGAAAAACTTTCATCATCATTCACTCCATCACTGTCTTGCCAGAAGGGTGCTTTACACTACAGTTATAAAACTGCAACATTAACACCCCTCCTTCAGAGTGCCGGCACTGTACTTCCCATCTCCAGAACTCAAGTCCGGCCTGCCGGTTTCCCTGAATCCCTTCATAAATGTTACTTTGCTCACACTCCAACAGCACGTCAAGTATTAAAAACCATATGCCTCCATTCACTCCTATCAAATACGCTCACACATGCTTGCTGGAAGTCCAAGCCCCTCGCACACAAAACTTCCTTTACCCCCTCCCTCCAACCTTTCCTAGGCCGACCCCTACCCCGCCTTCCCTCCACTACAGATTTATACACTCTCGAAGTCACTCTGTCTCATTCCATTCTCTCTACATGTCCAAACCACCTCAACAACCCCTCCTCAGCTCTCTGGACAATCGTTTTGGTAATCCCGCACCTCCTCCTAATTTCCAAACTCCGAATTCTCTGCATTGACCTCAGACATGACATCTCCACTGCCTCCAGCCTTCTCCTCGTTGCAACATTCATCACCCATGCTTCACACCCATATAAGAGCGTTGGTATAACTATACTCTCATACATTCCCCTCTTTACTTCCATGGACAAGGTTCTTTGTCTCCACAGACTCCGAAGTGCTCCACTCACCCTTTTCCCCTCATCAATTCTATGATTCACCTCATCCTTCATAGACCCATCTGCTGACATGTCCACTCCCAAATATCTGAATACATTCACCTCCTCCATACTCTCTCCCTCCAATCTGATATCCAATCTTTCGTCACCTATTCTTTTTGTTATCCTCATCACCTTACTCTTTCCTATATTTACTTTCAATTTTCTTCTTTTACACACCCTACCAAATTCATCCACCAACCTCTGCAACTTCTCTTCAGAGAAGTTGCAGAGAAGTTGAGATTTTATTAGTTATCCCAAACAGTCCGTTTATTACAAATGAATATTTTTGTAATAAAAGGAAAGCAGTTGCATGACGATCTCATGAAGAAAATGCCTGCAACGAGTGATAATAATGAATTTAAGGCCAGCAGAGGCTGGTTTGAGAGATTTAAGAAGCGTAGTGGCATACACAGTGTGGTAAGGCATGGTGAGGCTGCAAGTTCAGACAAACGTGCAGCTGAAAAATTCATAAGTGAATTTAAGGGGTATGTAGAGACCAAAAAACTCAAACCCCAACAAGTGTTCAATTGTGATGAAACAGGCCTCTTTTGGAAGAAAATGCCACAGAGGACCTACATCACGCAAGAGGAAAAGGCACTATCAGGACACAAGCCTATGAAAGACAGGCTAACTCTCTTGTTTTATTCTAATGCTAGTGGGGATTTTAAAGTGAAGCCTTTACTGGTGTATCACTCAGAAAATCCCAGAGTGTTCAAGAAAAATAATGTCATCAAGAATAAATTGTGTGTGTTGTGGAAAGCTAATAAGGCATGGGTCACGAGGAAAATTTTTAAAGAGTGGGTCCATGAAGTGTTGGCCCCATCTTGTAATATCTACTTCATAAAATGTATAATTATAAATACACCCCACCTTGTATATTACTCGAAATAAAGAATTTGAATTGAATTTGAATTTGAAAAAATACCTCCTGGAAAATAATTTGTCACTCAAGTGCCTCCTGTTACTGGACAATGCTCCTGCTCATCCTCTAAACTTGGTAGACCTATTGTCTAGGGACTTCACTTTTATAACAGTGAAGTTCTTGCCTCCTAACACCACTCCTTTCATCCAGCCCATGGACCAGCAGGTCATTGCAAACTTCAAAAAACTGTACACCAAACCAATGTTTCAAAGATGCTTTGACATTATCTCGGACTCTGAATTGATCCTAAGAGAGTTCTGAAGGAATCACTTCACTATCCTCCATTGCATAAGCCTTATGGCAGCGACAGCAGCGGCATCTGAGCTCCGTATTTTTCTCATCACCCAGAGTTTATCAATGCTCCTATGATGACCTAGCTGCAAGCAAAACTGCACTAACCAACGTAGCATCCAGAATGACCCAAGAATACCAGCAGTGAGACCTACAAACCAAATAAACTGATGATTAAAGGAAGACTGCCCACAAACCCAAAGCACCACCCCGCTGCCAAACAAATGCTTACCAGCCTACAGCTTCATCTTGCTGCACCAATTTCCCCGACTATTGTGTTAAAATGAGAAGTAACATCAGAAGAACCAATTCCAAAATCAACAAGAAAACACCAAGAAATCTACTAGTCAACTTGTCTACCCAGGATGCCGGTACACCCTCCACCCCCCTCACCACCACCCAGGGCAACACATCAACAACGAACATGGCTGCCTCCCCCACAAGCTCCCCCTTCACTGGCTTCACCCCAGATAATCTCTCAGGTATGACGAATGATCCAGATACACTAAAGTCATACATCATCAAATTAATCAATGAAAATATGGACCAATGTAAAGCACTTCTGCAACAAGATATCAGGATGACACAACTTGAAAACAAAATCCTCAGCCTTGAACAAAAGTTAACAACAACTGGAATGACTGATTTTGGCAAAACCCTCCAAACTGTCATTGATAGCCACACTGAACAGATAACATCTATAAACGCAAAGGTTGAGGAAGCAGTAAAGGAGTGGAAGAACAACATGGATAACCAGTTTAATGACTACCTTGCACTACAAGAGGACAAAACCGAGCAAGAAAAGTTATCAGACGCAGTAATAGTGAACAGTCCATTCTTTCCAGTGACATGACCCAAGCAAACACTAAAGACATTACTTTACAGATCATCAAAGATCAAATAAACGTTAATGTACCAGTGACAGATATAAAAGAAGCACGATTACTAGGCTCCCATAGTAGAAAAAGTGTTATGATTAGATTCACCACACATGACAGGAAAACAGATCAAATTAAATCATCTATTATAGCCAGGGAACAAGTATACATAAATGAGTGTATGACCAAAAAACGTCAGAACCTCTGGTATAGAATCAGAAAACTTAAGCGAGAGAATAATGATAAAATCCACCAATGTTTCACCCGGGATGGAAAAATTCTAGTGAAGAAAACAAGTGTAGGTCAGTTGTATAATATCACAAATGAGAATGAACTATCAAGATTCCTTAGGGATGCAAATATTACAGAGACTGTCTAAACACAATGTCCAAAACCAAACCCCTACGTATAGTGTAGTGTATGTTTTGCCTATCTACCTCATTTAAGTATTTGTCTATCCTTTGATGAATATTTTTGACAAATAGTTTTATTTTTATTTTTAAATACATACAGTTTTTACTTGTGCCCATTTTTCAACCCACATTCCTATATATTTTTATCAGCTTAATTGCTTAGAATTTATAATTACTATTGATCACCTTATTTGCTAAAAATTGTATTTACCTTTTATCCTTTTCTCCAACCTCATTTCTATATATTATTGATCACCTTAACTGCCTAAAATTTTATTTCAAGCTATTTTTTTAATATTAATAAATTTTACTTTTGTACACTTTTGCGCTTATTTCTCCTTTAATAGTTAACTTTCATTTTCTTTATATTGCCTTTAATAAATTCTATAATCACAACTAGTGCAATACTGAATCTTAATTTTTGTTCCATTATAACTTAATATTAATCATAGTAATTTTCCAACCAGTTCTATTAGCTAGTTAAATAATAAATCAATTACATTGTAAAGATATATCCTAAATCTCTGACTTCTGTTCAAAAGTGTGTTAATCCAATAGCTAGTAAAATCAATTGATCAGATATCATATCTTTAAGTTTAGCCTTATTCATTGTTCTTAAGTCTTTTTAGAATCACACTCATATATAAACTTTTGTTTAATTAATTAACTCAGGTGCTATAGTTTTAGATTCTTATTAGCTGTAAATTGACTACCTTAGCTCATTTTTTCATTTTTGTAAACATATCCAACGTACTAACTCACATGCCAAGAACTCCTTTTGCACTGTCCTATTCTAAAGTCTACTTGCATTGTTCTATTTTTAAGTTTAACCCTTTGGGGGTCGACAGGCCTTCTGAGGAAAGTGTTCCTGGGGTCGAAAAATATTCGGAAAAAAATTATTTTTTCTTATGAAATGATAGTTTTTTTTTCTGAATCTAAATAGCTAAACAAAAAATTTTTGTGATCAATACTTACGGAGATATGGAGGCTTCAAGTTGACCCAAAATGAACCGATGACAGCAACATCGGCGACTTCCGGTTGGCCGGTAATTGTTTTTTTTTTTTTTGAAGGTGTTTTCTTATAAAATTAATTTTTTTTTTTCAAATAACTTTTATGGACTGTGAGACCAATATAAGTGCTGTTTTTCAAATATTCACTCGCTATTTCTTATAAAATAATGCCACAAAGTTTGTTATCACTAGTTTGTTTACAAAACATATTTACAACAATGTACAATTATGTTTATAACTATTGTTCAATCATATATATACACATATTGAGTCACTGCACATGTTTCTGCAGCCTTGAGTCTTGAAACTTTATGAGTGTATTAGTAACTGCAACCTCACAATCTTACATTTCTCCCAAAACTGTTTATATATTAATGTAATTAACTTCATTTGTTTAATAACTGCTACCTCACATATTAAATTTCCCAAAACTATAATAATTAATTAATTAACTTCTTTTTGTTCTAATAATCTCTACCTATATATTAAATTTACTAAATATAATTTACACATTTTAATAATATATCTTTTAACGCTCTGTAACCATTTACTTTTATTTTTTATTTTTAATACAAATCTATCATTACCTTTTCCCAACCCTATCTATTTACAATATTAGTAATTACTTTTTACTTGAAATTTAATTACAACCTTTTCACTTTTGTTTTTCTTTTTATATTTTTATAATCAAACAATTACCTCATTGTGTATGTGACTTAGTTTATTTTTTTCTTATAAGCTATTACCAAATAAGTGCAATTATTTACTCATACTTTTAAATACCTGTTTACCAAAAGCAAATTCCTTTCACTTTATTTGCTTAATTGTACTCTTATATTCAAACAACTACCTCATTGTGTATATGACTTACTTTATATTTCCTTTATAAGCAACTACCTGATAAGTGCAATCATTTACTTATATTTTATAAATACTGTTTACCACTAGCCAACTTTAGTCAACTTTCAGTCACTTTATTTGCTTAATTGTATTCATATATTCTAACAACTACCTCATTGTATATGTGACTTACTTTATATTTCCTTTATAAGCAACTACCTGATAAGTGCAATCATTTTCCCTAGCTCCTTTATTCCCAGCTTTAGTAAACTACCATAGTTCAATCAATTGCATTTGTATAAATTGACTAAGGTACAAATTCACGTGCCAAGAACTCTGTCAAATACCCTGTATCTCTACAAACTCTAATTAAAAATTTGTAATAATCAAATAGTTCCTAAGCATTTATTCTAGTATCATATTATTAAGTTTAGTATTATCTATTCTCAGGACTAGTTATAGAATCACATCAAATCTTATGATTACAGGAATTGATCCTGATATCAACCTATTATTAAATGACTTACATGATTCCAACAGCAACTGTAACTATTACACAGCAGATCAAGCAAAGACATTACTCAGAGCCAACAATAACATAACTATCTTCAATTACAATGTTAGATCTTTGAGCAAACATTATGATGACCTCACAGCACTACTCCAATCCCTCCAGACCAATATGTCAATCATCACACTCACTGAGACCTGGCTGAAGCCTGATACTACAGATGTCTATGGCATCCCAGGTTACACAGCCATTCACAATTGCAGGACAGATCAGCGAGGGGGTGGAATAGCTATATATTACTCAGATCAACTTGAATGTATCAATAACTCTTGCATAAGGGATGAGCATGGAGAATATATTATAGCTAAATTTAAATCAAAAGACCTGCAAAAACCCCTCACAGTGATAAACATCTACAGATTACCACAGTCAAACATTCACCATTTTAGTGAAAAACTAGGTAACCTAATAACTGATGCACACATGAACAAAGACCATTTGCTGCTCACAGGAGACTTCAATATAAATCTCCTACATGACCAGGACCCACAAGTAACAGAATTCACAAACACTATGAGCAACTGCTTGTTACTACCAACAATATCAAAACCTACAAGAATCTCCGAGACTAGTACCTCATTACTAGACCACATCTGGACTAATACTATAGCCCTCTAAAATCAGGCATCATCACAGACAACACCACAGACCACTATCCGACCTTTCTCATAACTAATCTTGGTAAATTGCCCCTAGATATTACAAAAGTTACCTTCAGACTACATAATGAGTCAGCTGTAAATAACTTTATAACAGCTATGATTAACATTGACTGGCATAATGAGTTAGAAACATATACAGATACTAATGAATGCATCAAGAATTTCCTTAACAAAACCCACCACCTCTATAACAAACATTGCCCTAAAAAACTAAACAGATCACAGCTAAGAGACTTAACAATCCCTGGCTAACACCCAGCATCCTTAAATCCATTAACAAAAGGCACCAATATGAAAACAATACAGAAGGGGTCTAATAACCAGAGAACAATCCAAACGCTACTCATCAACCCTTACCAGCCTGATAAGGAGATAAAAAAATTGTATTATGAGAACAGACTCCAGAACATAAAAGGTGATATGAAAAAGACCTGGAAGACCCTATCTGCAATTCTAGGAAATAATAAGATAGCGAAAAACAACACCATCAAATTATCAAGAGCAGATGAACCCCTACTCTCACCTACTGAGACAGCAAACAGACTTAATGTTTTCTTCTCCACCATAGGAAAGAATCTAGCGAGTAAAATCCCAAGCTCAAACACCCGTCCAACAGACTACCTCACAAACACCTACCCTAATACGCTATTCCTAGCTCCTACCAACCCAATTGAAGTCTCGCTCATAATCAACACCCTTAAAAACAAGGCAGGAGACATAAACAGCCTACCAACTTTTATGTACAAAAAGCTTCACAGGTACTGTCACCAATCATAGCAACACTATTCAATAAATCCATTGAAGCCTCTACCTTTCCATCAATTCTCAAAATAGCTAGGGTCACCCCGATCCACAAAGGAGGTGATCAAACAGACCTGAATAATTATAGACCAATTTCTAATTTACCATTGCTTTCTAAAATCTTCGAAAAATTAATTCATAGACAAATCTATTCCTACCTCGTCTCACACAATGTACTCAACCCCTGTCAATTTGGATTCAGGACAAACAAGAGCACAAACGATGCTATTACGCACATGTTGGAGTTAATATATACAGCACTTGAGAAAAAGAAGTCCCACTGGGAATCTTCATTGATCTCCGCAAAGCTTTTGATACAGTCGACCATGATTTACTGCTCACAAAATTAGCACACTATGGTATAAGGGGCACCCACTCAACTACCTAAAATCATACCTCACCAACAGAAGCCAATACATGTACACAAATGGAGAGAACTCTTCCACACAACCAATTACAGTCGGAGTCCCTCAAGGAAGTGTCCTGGGGCCACTCCTATTCCTCATTTACATAAATGACCTACCGAATGCATCACAACTACTCAAACCCATTTTATTTGCAGATGACACAACATATGTCTTCTCTCACCCAAATCCAGTTATACTGGCCAACACTGTTAATGCCGAATTACAGAAAATATCAACATGGATGACGACTAACAAGCTTACTCTCAATACTGACAAGACCTACTTCATACAGTTTGGAAGCAAAGTCACAAATGTTCCACTTAACATAACACTTAATGGTACACCCATCACAAGACTCACAGAGGGAAAATTCCTAGGAATCCACCTTGACAGTAGCCTTAAATTCCAAACACATATACAACAAATTTCCAAGAAAATCTCGAAGACAGTAGGCATATTATCAAAGATACGCTATTATGTACCTCAATCAGCTCTCCTTGCACTATATCATTCACTTATCTACCCGTATCTCACCTATGGAATCTGTGCATGGGGATCAACAACGTTAAATCACCTTAGACCACTCATAACACAACAAAAGGCCGCAGTCAGAATGATAACAAATTCCCACTCTAGACAGCATACTCCACCAATATTCAAAAGTCTCAAACTACTCACCGTAAAGAACATTCATACTTACTCTTGTGCCTACTACATATATAAAACTTTACACTCTAATATAAACCCTCTGCTCAAAACTCTCCTCACCAACTTTAATAGGACCCATGACCACAACACACGACACAGATCACTTTTTGATATACCCCGTGTTCATATCAACCTATGTAAAAATTCTATGCACATAAAGGGCCCCAGAATCTGGAATTCATTACCAGTAAATATTAAGATAATCTTGTCTGATAATCAATTTAAGACTCAACTCAAAAACCACCTACTCACCCAAACCTAAATGATCATGCTATAAACTACTTTGAAAAATGCTCATTGTTACTTTCCTATACGATAATCTCAATTTTTAATAATATGTTACTATTATGTTACCCCCTACTCATATTATAAGTTAATGTCAAAAATGCTCAATGTTATTTTCCTTAAGATAATCTCAATTCCATATTATCATTCAAGAATCTTAACACCTGTAACAATCTAAGATCTAATATCATCATATAAAAATTTAAACAGTAAAATTTCATCATATTGTAATTTTGAAAATAATTTTTAACTAGAATAAACTCAATAAATTTCTCTAATATTAAGTACATAGTTTTTAAGGACTAGAATAAGTTGCCCCTAATGCCATGGCATGTCAGTGGCTCTCCTTGCACTCAATTTACATTGTAACTTCCGATACCCATGTAACCTGCAATGAAATAAAATTTGTTTGTTTGTTTGTTTGTTTGCAGAGGCGCTCAGATATGACAGTTTAGACATCCCTCCAAACTGTCAATATCCCAAACCCCTCCTTTAAAGTGCAGGCATTGTACTTCTCATTTCCAGGACTCAAGTCCATTTATTATTATAATCAAATAGAAAGGACTCAAGTCCAGCTAACCGGTTTTCCTGAATCCCTTCACAAAATATTACCCTGCTCACACTCCAACAGCTCGTCAGGTCCTAAAAACCATTTGTCTCCATTCAATCTTATCTAACACACTCATGCATGCTTGCTGGAAGTCCAAGCCCCTCGCCCACAAAACCTCCTTTGCCCCCTCCCTCCAACCTTTTCGAGGACGACCCCTATCCCGCCTTCCTTCCCCTACAGATTTATACGCTCTCCAGGTCATTCTACTTTGTTCCATTCTCTCTAAATGACCAAACCACTTCAACAACCCCTCTGACTAATACTTTAAGTAACTCCACGCCCCCTCCTAATTTCCACACTACGAATTCTCTGCATAATATTTACACCACACATTGCCGAAATATATACGTACAGTGGACCCCCGAGTTATGAGCATAATTCATTCCAGAAGGCTGTTCAAGTGCCATTACCGAACGAATTTTCTCCCTTAAGGAATAATGTGAAGTAGGTTAGTCCATTTAAGACCCCCAAAAATACACTTACCAAAGCACTTACAATATTACACTTACATAATTGTACAATTTCAGAGGTGCTCGCAACTCGGGGGTCCACTATACATTATTATTATCATAATCACAGCTTAGTGGTAAATGAAATATATACGGTACTCCTAGACTGTTGTTTCATTTTTACCTCCATGTGTGTTTTGAATTACAGCCAGAAACATGTTTACAGATCTTTGGTTTGGGTACTTTTTTTAAATTAATCAAGAATAACTTGATATACAAAAGGTAATTTTTTCTTTTCAACATTAAGGTTACACAATGCATTGCAATACTTGTACAGATGTTTATTATATTTTGCAATAAAAATAATAATAATCATAATAAATAAAAAGTATAAGTATTAATAGTACAATACCAATAATAATAATAATAACCAATACAAAAATCACAATACAGTACTAAAATTTCTACATAGTGGCACACTGTCCTGTTTCAATTATTTTGCTAAAGCTGAAAAATTAACCAGTCATCTGATCTTTTTTATCCTTTGTAAAGTGTTGTTATTGCCCAAACCTATCAGATGACCTCTACACTACAGCCATATTAAAATACAAATATTGTGTCCCTTGAAAGTGGATGTTTAGGGTATAACAATGGCACTGTATATGAAGTATTTATTGTAATTATTTACTGAAGTGAAAAGACCAAATTCCGTGCCAATATTGGTCCCAAATACAAAAGGTAATTACACTAGTGGGAGTGTGCAAAATCCATGTACAGTATAAAAATTATACAAATAATACAAATGTATTCCTTTAGCATCCATAAATGATGCGCTCCACAAGGAGCGTCTAGGTGGCGAATTCGTGAACACTGAAGTTTACTTCAATGGGTAAAGGGGAGATGCATTCAGGACCCCAGTACCCATTAACAGTATGTTTCATGATATTTTGGTCAGTTTCAACACAAACAGGTCATCTAACCAACATATGTAATTATGCACAAGTCATGGATCAGGGAGCCAAACTAACGGTTAACAGCATACTACATACGAGTCAGGGATCTGCAAATCCAGCTCGTAGCATAATACGTACTGCATTGCTAGTTAGTGGTTCTGGGAGCCAACTGTGTGAATAATGCAATAATACTGTACACTAGCTAAAAATCCATGAACCCAGCAGTGAATAACTGGCCATATAGCTTAAGGAATACACCAGACAGGGCTATGCTTCAAAGTGAGCTGATGTACAGTACAATATCAGGTCTTAGCCCTTAGAAATGTAAAAACAAAATCATGGTTCACCATAATTACGAGTGGCATTAGCAGATGGTAGGGAAGTACCTTATCAATCTATAGTATGAACCTGAATTGTGGATGATCCCATATTATATAAAAAGTTACCCAACATTAAAACAATCTGCAGTTCAATTTCACATTTGACTTCAAATTATGCTTGATACAAACACACTCAAATGAAGACTGCTTGTACAGTATACATAATCACTAACAACATTAGCACACTAACATACATATACATATTACAAAGATGTCTTTATTTAGCACTCAGCAAATTTGCTTTTTTTTTTTTACATTAAGGATTATAAATTGAGTCTGCTTCAGCAGTGTGCATCACAAACTACAACCACAAAATGCTTGTTTGCCTCACTGTATACAATAACTACTTTTGCAACTCTTTGGATTACATTTGCTTATGTTAATCTTCAAGCTTTAGGCATCAAGAAGCTGGTTTCTGTTACAACAAAAACCATTCAGAATTTCTCATATTTTCTTTTAACAAATTTGCACCTGAAATTCTGGAGAAGATTTAGCCAATTTTTTTTTACATAAATCTACAAAGTTTATACAGTATAGGAAATGTACAACAATAACATGCCTGTTTTTACAAGTTATCTGGTAACTCTCATTTTAAGTTACTAAAACTGACTATTTCAATATAGTACCCAAAAAGTAATAAATAAGTGTTTCTGACTAGTGAAGAAGTGATAGCTGTTCCCTGCCGTTGCACACAGGCCTAATAATAACACGGCTCTGAGTTTACCCAGGAGAAAACAGCAAACTTTCAACAGTGAGTAACACCAAATTAATAAGTCCTAATAACTTTATTACAACAATATCAAATCTTCTGCTCTCTGCTCAGTTTCTGTTCAACCATAACAAGGCCTTAATGAGGAAGTAAGCGACACCGAGAGTATACATAATCATTTCTCGATTGGCACGTTGTTGAGTATCCAGTTCGAGAGCCATTACCCGACGGTTGAGGCGCCCGACTTGCCGTCTCAGCAGAGACACTTCTTCACTTGGGCTCAGGTCTGTAGTGATTCCTGGTGTGCCACTATCATGCCTGGACAAAAACAATTTAGACAGTTCAAATTTATTTTCTTAAAAATCAAATGAACACATTTATAAAGTTTTCCATTAGTTTACTATAGCTTCTAAACATTATCTCTACTGTACAAACAACTAACACATTACAAAACACACATTACAGCATACTTACCCCTCTGTAACATGAAACATGTAGCCTGAGCTCTTCTCTGGCCTGTGATATTAAAGAAAGAAACTACATAAAAAACTAAGATCACTAAAGGATGTGGATATAGACCTCAACAAGAAACACATATTTAAGGTTACAGATAAAAATCTATATACGTACACAACTACACCTGGTGCAACTTCAAGCCACATCATAACATACTATCCAACATGCGTCATTATTCTACAATATCTACAATGTAAAATCTTCCATCACAAAATTTTTGAACCACATGACCATCCTAAAGAATAAGCAACACATAACTTTATGAAGAATACCCTTACTAAATTAATTACTGCTATTATTATCATCATTAGATTCATGGGAAGGAACTAAATCTGTGGGAGTCATACAGCAAATGGGGAATGGGAGGTAATCAGGTTTGTTCCCAAGATGGAAGGCTAGCTCCAATTCCTCAGACAAAGAGCACTTCACCAGCATCAAGGCACCACACATGAAGGAGCCCTTACTATAAATACTGTATATGTGTTAATGTAATACACAGAATAATAAATTACAGCACCAGTAACTTCCGTGCTCTATATAAAATGTAAGTCATAATACTGTGGCAGCAATCATTCACCGCTAATTCACAATTTGGACACGAAACTTCAGATGAAATTTTGATTCAGAAGAGATCGATATAATGTTTTCTCTCCATGTGGGTTAGTTGCGAATAGTGTACATAACATCATGTTACTATACAAAGTATTAATTAAAAATGACCTGCTTCCCCATTTATCACACCTGAAAATCTTATCAGTTACTGAGGAGCTTTCTGTGGCGCTACATACAAAAACAAACAGTAAACTATCCACAAGGAAAACAAACCATGGAATGGTAGGATCTGAACCCATGGGTTCAGACCCCACCCATTCTGTGGTTTGTTTGCAATTGTGTTATGACGATTTCATGAATCAAGGTAAAGATACAGTAGAAATTTTCTGTGTAGCATTCAGACACTCAAGAGTGAATGTTGTGAAGAAATACATGCCACTGAAAGGTTACAGACCAAGGTGAAACATGCAACTGATGGTGAAAACTTTGCATGTGCTTTCTAATGCTACTCAATTTTTGTACATCTTGGTTGAGTTAATTAACAGGGTGGACTATACAACAACACTATGAAGAAACAGAATTCCTAAGGTAAGAAATCCTATGGAATTACTTATATTTAATAAACCATACTGACATAATTATCACTGTTAACATGTGATGAACATTAAGATTCTTTATACCTAATTTACTAAGATCATGAGTAAAATATGCACACTGTATGTGCCGGGGTTTAAGTTGAATATAAAAGTTGCTGAAACATGACAGAGGTGAAAATAAGGCCACGGCACATTACCGAGGGAGGTAAATGACACCACTAGCCTACCGATGCTATTATGGTAGTAACATAACTTGTACCAGAGTCGCAAGGTTTATTTGCTACTTCTTACCTGTTTTATTTCTGTTGCCCAGACACATCATTTTAATAAAAAGAATGTTGCATTTTATTAATAATACTTAAAATGCAAAAAAGAAAAAGAAGAAAAATAGAAAAAAATTAAAGCTGGAGAAAATAAGATGTACTATTCTTCTAATGGTTGATATCAGTCCACTTACACTCTGAATTTCAGTCTGATAAAAGTGGTGCTGCCTTATGATTTTTTTTTGAGGGAGGGAGGGTTCGACCTATTGGGCAAATATAGGCCTAAACCTGAATTAACACCTTAAAATTTTAGGGGTTGACTTGTACACCGGCATTTACGGTATACATACTGCTTTGCACAGTACAGTGGACCCCCGAGTTTCGTAAAAACTTCACTCCTGAAGTCTGCTCAAGTGCCATTACCGAACGAATTTACCCCCTTAAGAAAAAATGTCACGTAGGTTAGTCTATTTCAGACCCCCAAAAATACTTTTCCACAAGCACTTGCAATATTATACTTACATAAATGTACGATTTCCGGGGTTTACGAAACTCGGGGGTCCACTGTACATGTAAATTGTGCCAAAAAGCACAATTATTTTATATACATAAGGAGGGGTGTTAATGTTGCAGTTTTATAACTGTAGTGTAAAGCACCCCTCTGGCAAGACAGTGATGGAGTGAATGATGATGAAAGTTTTTCTTTTTCGGGCCACCCTGCCTTGGTGGGAATCGGCCGATGTGTTAATAAAAATAAAAAAATAAACATAAAAGATCATGCAAAAGGCATAGGATTGAGGGAAGAATAAAAGTCACAATAACATGGCTGGAATTACTCACAAATAACCCACATTCTGGAAAGGAAAGTTTAAATGACATTTTGGTCTGCACTGGACCAATATCAAATCACAATTCATCAAGTTTTGACCACATTATAATCCAGGACAAACTGACCCATTGTTTAAAGTCTCTCTCCAAAATGTGGGTTATACGTGAGGAACAAATGATTATAACTCAAGCGCAGGAATGGAAGTTAAATTAAAAATCATTTGAAGTCTTGAACAGAGCACACTGCTGTTAATAGAAATTCACACAAAGAAATTGAACACTATTAAAAGAATCAAGCAAGCAATTCTTTGTATTAGTTGCTTGGATTAAGGGTCATGTACAGAGATGGATCTAGCAAGCTCAAGCAAATGACTGACACAAACATACCCAAGATCCAGATCTTCGCTGCAAAACAACATGAAGGATATGTTAGAAAAACTGTAAACAAACTATAGTCTCAAGATTTCAGAAAATTAGTGCATTCATGCATGTATTTATTTACAAATGTATACATAGAATGAATATTATGCAGATAAGTAATGAAGAAATTAGAAAAGGGTATGGAGGCTTAAATGATATGATTCATAAATTGGGAAAGTGTGCTGAGATACGTAGCTTAACCATGTAGAAAGAATGAAGAAAGGTTAATGAAAAGATCATATTCTTTCAACAAACTGGCTGTTTCCCACCGAAGTAGGGTGGCCCAAAAAGAAAAACAAAAATTTATGTTTTTAACTTTAGTAATGCATACAGGAAAAGGGGTTACTAGCCCCTTGCTCCCGGCATTTTAGTCGACTCTTACGACACGCATGGCTTATGGAGGAAGAATTCTTTTCCACTGCCCCACGGAGATAAGAGGAAATAAACAAGAACAAGAACTAGAAAGAAAATAGAAGAAAACTCAGAGGCTTGTACATACCTACCTAATGAAAAGATACTGCATATAAAACTGGGGTGGATGCAAGGTGGTGTAAAGAAAGTTTGAGAAAGGGTTTGATGAAAGGTGTTAATAAAGAGACACTGAATATTATTACAAACACACACACTAATAATCTTCATACCAAACATTAATCAATCTCACTGCCTAGTTTTGGAGGCATAAGTGCAGCAAAATCTTCCTTGAACAGACAGACACACTAGTAACTCAGTAGTTAGAGCAGTCGTCACACAAAAAGTAGGACTGAGGTTCAATTACAGGAGAGGACAAGATGTATGGGCAAATAGGTACATTCATGTTAGTGACCTAATTGTTATCGATCACATTATAGGGAAAAAGTTCAAAAGCAAATAATAAAGAGAATGAATCCCCACAAGCACTGCATTGCTGCAGTAACGACAAACAAGTAATCACAAGTTACAGGAGCTGAGACTCAACCCTTTCAAACATAACTAGGTGACAACACACAAGCATACTACATACATAAAGAGGAGGAGAGGTAGGGGTCATTCTAGGAAAGGATGGAGGGAGGGGTAAAGGAGGTTTTGTGTGCAAGGGGTTTGAACATACAGCTGGCATGTGTGAGCATATTAGATAGGAGCGAGTGGAGATAAATAGTTTTTGGGTCTTGACGAGCTGTTGAGTGTGAGCAGTGTAACATCTTGTGAAAGGATTCAGGGAAACTGGTCAACTGGACTTGAGTCCTGGAGGTGGGAAGTACAATGCCTGCACTCTAAAGGAGGGGTTTGAGATATTTGCTATTTTGGAGGAGACATGAGCTGTCGTATCTATGTGCCTCTGGCAAGACAGTGATAATGTGAATGATGGTGAAAGTGTTTCTTTTTTGGGTCACCCTGCCTTGGTGGGAGACAGCCAACGTGTATAAAAAAAAATATATATATGTACTTGCCAATTCTGGGTTTTTCTTATGAGCTTAGAAAAAACTAAAATCTTTAGTTACTTTGAGAAAAAAACTCTTACTTCTACATTAAAAAAAAAATTAAGAAAATAATTCTAAGAGGATAAAGTTTCTGTTAAGATGCAACATGCCCATGCACCATCACATGTGATAGGGATAAAGCAAACAAACACATATTCCTATTTAATAAAATACAACTAGCTCTTTCTCCTCTTCACTTGATCCGATCAAATGAACAACTATTACATACAGTGTACGTGTCTTATAACTACATACATCTTTTTCATCTAAAGTGTGTATGAAAGAACTCACATAGGATGTATGAAGGAAATACAGTGCAACTGTATTAATAAAACAAATATAGGATATTAATGCATCCATGAACAAGTGATTTTAAACAAATAACAATACTGTGACTGGCCGGGAATCAAACCCCTTGATATTTTAGCATGCCACCTGGGAAGACTGACAAAATTCTGAGATGCTTCAAAGAAACCTTAGTCCACTTGACCATCAATGCTTCAAAGAAATGGTGGGTTTCCTGGGTGGCGTGCTAAAATATCAAGGGTTCGATTCCTGGCCAGTCGCAGCATTGCTATAATGTAGGATGTATGAAGAAAATACCAGCAGATGCACAAAGCAACTTACACAGAATGTATGAAAGTAATACAGTGCAACTGCATTATTAAAACAAATAATAAAGGATGTATGAAGAAAAATATTAGATGCACAATCAAAGCAAGCAACTTACACAGGATGTATGAATGAATTACTGTTGCGAGGAAGAATGGTAGGGATTGAGCCTGGAGTGCTGCTCTCCCGGTCCTCTGCTGCTGGAGAGACATCCTCGGTGCCAGGATAAGTATAGGTGTCTAAAGTAATGGTCCGTGGAGGGGTCTGAGGAAAGACAGGCCAAATTATATTCACGGAAAAGCATTAAATTTCTAAGGGGTCTTACAGCGAGTAGGGAATGGGAGGCAATTAGGTTTGATTTGAGGAAAGGGAGGGTTGTCAATAAATGGTTTGGAAAACTGACAAATTGATGAATTAAGACACTTGTCATTTGGGTATCTTTATTCTGGAAACGTTTCGCCAGCCAGTGGCTCCTTCATTCTGATGATTGATGGACTGAACACATCGACTCCAGGCTGAGGGACTGATTACCTCAAGTTCCTCCTCTTCCACCTTTCTCTGGACTGGACCAAAGAAGCCACTGGCTGGCAAAATGTTTCTGGAACAAAGATATTCAAGTGTTGTAAAAGTGACTCACTTATCAAGGCAGAGATGTTCCAGTTGACTGATCTATCTTGTGTGGCAACGCCTTTCACACATGCACCTTCATGTTACTGATTATATTTAAAAATATTTCTTTTAATTTCTATACGACAGTATAATCAAGATTCTTTTTTTTTTTACACACCAGCCATTTCCCACAGAGTCAGGGTGGCCCAAAAAAGAAGAAATATGTTCACAAACACACATTTCGTCACTATCTTGCCAGTATACTAGGGTAGGTTCGTCAGGACACTGGACAGGTGTTTCCTGACGCGGGTCTTAGTCATCAGTATACTACAATTCAAAACTGCAAATATCCCCACCCCTTCTTTAGAATGCAAGCACTGTTTCATAAATGCATATTTTATTATCTTGTGATGATGATAATTAACAATTTGGAGAGGAAACTCTATACAACATTTCCTTTTGCCCGAGACCAGCTATATCATTATGACTTATGATGATAATTCTTATTTTTTCTCTAGTTCCTATATGTTCCGCATTTCACGAAAACAGTGCTTTAATATCAGTTATTAACCCTTTTGGGGTCGGTGCCGTACTAGTACGTTTTACGAGCAGGGGTTGGTGCCGTACTAGTACGCCCAAATTCTAGCGGCCTCAATTTAAGCAGAAAACGTCTGGTAGGCATACATATGAAAGAATGTGTCTGTGTGGTCAGTGTGCGCGGTATAAAAAAAATCCTGCAGTACACACTGCATAATGAGAGAAAAAAAACTGACAGTTTTTTCGATTAAAACAGCGACTTTGCAGTCGATTTTCGTATGGTATTTATTGATGTATTCTCGTTTTCTTGGTCTCATTTGATAGAATGGAAGATATATTACAGAAATGGAGATGATTTTGATTGGTATGACAATGACAAGTACCTTGAAATTGAGCTCAAAGTAGCGAAAATGTTCGATTTTTGACGATGTTCAAGAGTAAACAAATCACACCATGCGTCCAATACACATCAACTGGCAAGTCTTATATTCATGCACAAGTGCTCTGATATTATTTATACCATTTTTACAATGATGCAGTTGTATACATAACAATAAATCTTCTATTTTTGTGAGAATAAAAATTCAAAATGGAAAGCAAAAGTAATGGAACAGGGGCCTGGAGACGTGGCTAATGAACAGAGAACATGTTATTTTAGTGCCAGGAATGTCTGCCTTGTTTACTCTGGACCCTATTTTGAAATTGGCATCGTTTGAAATTTGTGTGAAATTGGAAAATTGCCATTTTCTGACCACTATTTTGGGTAGATGAAATTGGTAAATAGGCAGTTTCTTCTACTCATTCAATAGAAGAAATAGAGTTCTAGCGAAATAGCTATAATTTTAGGAGACTGAAACATTGGAATTTGTCGAAAATAGGGCTCGAAGTGGGTGAAATCGCCGATGCATCAGTGTCATAGATACCGATAACTTCGCGAAAGCATAATTTCGTTAGTTTTTGATCAGTTTTCATAATTTTGGTGGCGTTATGATCAGAAAAAGATTCTCTATTATTTCATAAGAAAAAATTAATTTTTTTTTTCCAAAAAATTTTCGACCCCAGGAACACTTTCCTGAGAAGGCCTGTCGACCCCCAAAGGGTTAATGGTGTCTTGTGTGAAGATGGCAAGAAGACTCACCTGTACTCTGTATAGTGTTGGATCTGGTTGTGGCATGATGGACTGCTCCAGCTCCACCTCTCTGGGCACTCCTCGAGTACCTATGTGTTGATCCCCACCTACCATAGACATTACAAAAGATATCACCAACACTGAAAAAATGAAAAAACTACTACACCATTAAATAATGCAATCAATTAGGCACATCAACTTTAATTCTCGAAATATGAACTTATGCTTACACATATCTCAAGAAAATGTCTTGTCAAAATCTATGAATGCAGATTTAGGGAGATAAAAGGCCAACATTCTTAACTTTCATTATTGGTCTCTCTATTTATTATTTAATTAACACATCAGCCATTTCCCACCGAGGCAGGGTAACCCGAAAAAGAAGAAACACTTTCATCATCACACACTCTTTTTCAGGTAAGAGCAAAAATTCATCATATTTTATTTCCATCACAGATTGGTGAAAAAATATTATCTCTTCCCTTTTTAAGTGCAGTAATTTTATCGCAAGTATGAATGCAAACAAAAGATAAAATTGGGGAAAAGCTGAAACCTAAATGTTTCTTTGCAAAATAATGATTTTTTTTTAAGATTAGTTTATATAGAATTCTATCACTCCATGGCAAAGTGGAATAGAATTCTTCCTCCGTAAGCCATGCGTGTCATAAGAGGCAACTAAAATGCTGGAAGCACTGGGCATATTATGAAATTTAAAAAGAGAAACTTTTGTTTTTCTTTTTGGACCACCCTGCTTCGGTGGGATATGACCAGCTTGTTGAAAGAAGAGAATTCTATCAATATATCAAACAAGACCCTAAATTACAATGTTAAAAATTATACAGATGTGTGAAAAATACAAAGTTAAGGAAGCTAATTTTAATGTCTCTAGGAAACTGATAATGAATAATATATAATGTGTAAACAAAACTACAGTGGACCCTCGGTTAACGAATACCCCGGAAATCGTACAATTATGTAAGTATAATATTTTAAGTGCATGTGGAAGTGTATTTTTGGGGGTCTGAAATAGACTAACCTACGTGACATTATTTCTTAAGGACGTAAATTCGTTCGGTAATGGCACTTGAGCAGGCTTCTGGGATGAAGTTTTTTCGTTAACCGAGGGTCCACTGTATACTAATTAAAAAAAGGTGTTCATAAAAACTTTTGTTTAAGATGCCAACAGATTTCACAAAATATTACCTCGCTGAATCAGGGCTCTTAAAGTTATAAACATAAAATTTAATTTCAATCTACAATCGAAAGAATTACAGTGGAATCTGAAAAACTTTTTAATTCATGATTTAACACGGTAACTTCATAAGCCTTGCATATTTAAGAATGAAACTAACACAACTCATACAACCAATCCCCCAATATGTTGTAACTTAACACTTGAAAAATACCACAGCTAAAGAGGAACTAGTTCCCCCCCCCATAGATCATGTCAACACACAACAGTATACAGTGGACCCCCGAGTTTCGGTCACCTCGGAAATCGAACAATTATGTAAGTGTAATATTGTAAGTGTATTTTTGGGGGTCTGAAATGGACTAACCTACTTGACATTATTCCTTAAGGGAGTAAATTCGTTCGGTAATGGTACTTGAACAGCCTTCTGGAATGAAATATGACCGAAACTCGGGGGTCCACTGTACTCAGATGTTTATGAACTGATGTTTTTCAGTAGTATTTTTTCCACATTTGCAGTCATGCATTTTACTGTGATTTCTTCCCCTACTGTATATATGCATTATGTTAATATGCTATATCTAGTTTTAAGTAGTGTGTAAGCATTAGTATTAGTCTGCCTGAAATGCTTAGGTATGTTAGTGGCTTTCTTTGTACTATTTAACATTTTGTAAAATATAAATCATACATTGTAACCTTTGCAAAGAAAAAAAACTGTATTGGATTGTACTGTATGATCACATGCATAAAAGTAGCCTTGAAAAACAATAAGTATCTGGTTATGTCCTCGTTTTCTAAGAAAAGAATGAATGTCGTTAGTTAACATTCGCAATCAGCAATTTCTTGTTGTAATTACTGCAATAATATTTCACAATTAACATTACACAGAATCCATATATTTTGTAAAGTGATAGTGTGTGCATTAAATGTGGTTACCCAGGAAAATCATTACTAGGAAACTAAGTTACACCACATTCTGACTATCCATTCATGTTTTACATTTAATCTAAAGAAAATCGGTTGAGCTATCATCAAGAAGGAACAGAACATTCACAAAATAGGTACAAGAGGCAGTACCAGTTCACACCCATACAGCACGTCTACCAATGTCAATACATTAAATCTTAAGCATTATTGGGAAATTCTTTAGAAATCTAGAGACTGAAATTGGCAAAAAAAAAAAAAAAAAAAAAAAAATTCTAATTCTCAATGAAGCTTTACAAGGAATGCAGCCCTTCATAACAAAATACAGTCTGCTAAGTAACAAAAGCATGTCTTACAATTATAAAGAAAATCTGATAAACTCATCATTTTGTACTTTTATAAGACACTCATTACAACTATAGCATCAGTAATCAAAATGAATAAGAGACAGCATTATACAGTACATATTAAAAAAATAAAAAACATAGAATGGGAAAAATAGTCTAATAACCAAGCATAAAACAGCACTAGTCAATGCCTGAGAAACGTCTACAAACACTAGGACAGAGATGTACAATTTGCGGCCTGTGGGTCGCAGGCAGCTTTTCATGATGACTACTGCTTCTGTCAGTGTAAAAAAAAAAAAAAACACTGACATAGCTTGTTTTTCAAACATTATTATTTAGATATCAAAAAACTTGTGCATCACTCTTCTAGGAAAACCAAATACAGTGGTACCTCGACTTACGATATTTTTTCATTCCAGAATGCTGTTCAAGTGCCATTCCAAACGAATTTATCTCCTTAAGAAATGTTGTAAAATACACTAGTCCTTTTAGACCCCAAAATTACACTTACAAAGCATTTAAAAAATAAACTTACATAAAAGGGTGAGTTTGGGACCATCGTAAGTCGAGGTACCACTGTACAGTGGTACCTCGAGGTACCACTGTACAGTGGTACCTCGACTTACGATGGTCCCAAACACACCCTTTATGTAAGTTTATTTTTAAATGCTTTTGTAGTGTAATTTTGGGGGTCTAAACGGACTAGTCTATTTTACATCATTTCTTAAGGAGATAAATTCGTTTGGTAATGGCACTTGAACAGCATTCTGGAATGAAAAAATATCGTAAGTCGAGGTACCACTGTATGAAGATACAAGTACAAAAAAAAGAGTAACATGCACATTATATACTGAAGGTATAAATACGTATAAAGAAAAAATCAATAATGCCAATAATGGGATGATGATAATAGTGTATCTATAGTTTGAATTATTATAATTATTAATATATTCCTAAAAGAAGCATTAACCCCTTAGGGATCATACAGTGCACTGAGGAATGAGAAGCAATTAGGTTTGATCCAAAGGGAGGATAGGCCCAATTCCTTGGATCAGGAGCCTCTCACTAGGGTGCACTCTGAGGATGTCTTTACAGACACAATGTTAAAAAGAATGATGTGAATATTTTGATAGTGATATATATGAAAGAGAGAGAGCGAGAGAGAGAGGGAGAGGGAGCGAGAGAGGGAGCGAGAGAGGGAGAGAGGGAGAGAGGGAGAGAGAGCGAGAGAGAGAGCGAGAGAGCGAGAGAGAGGAGAGAGAGCGAGAGAGAGAGCGAGAAACCATGAAAGAACAGATACACAGCTAGGGGTTAAGTTCTAGTTATTCCACAAAGCAACAGTCTATTAAAGAATAAAACATCAATACTGTAGCTGGAACAATATACAAATAACCCGCACTTAGGAGGGGAAACTAAAAACAATGGAGATGGATCGAAATTTTATCATTGGTTCTCCAAGTGCATTATTTGTATACAGTGGACCCTCGGTTAACGAATACCCCGGAAATCGTGCAATTATGTAAGTATAATTTTGTAAGTTCTTGTGGAAGTGTATTTTTGGGGGTCTGAAATTTTTCCTTAAGGGAGTAAATTCGTTCGGTAATGTCACTTGAGCAGACTTCAGGAGTGAAGTTTTTACGAAACTCGGGGGTCCACTGTATAGTAATGAAGTGTAATTAATGAAAACAAGAACAGCATTGTGTACCGAAATAACAAAATTGGCAAAAGGCTTTGTCTTAATGATGAACGAATTTAATGGCCAAGATAAAGGGATACAGTAGAACCCCCGTATAAACTTATTCAGTATCCTCGGTTTCAGTTACCCACAGTGGCCCAAAAATACTATTTAATTTTGCATAATAATGACCTCAAAGCTCAAAAGCAGAGAAGCTGGCAGTTCTTCAAAGCCTAAGAAAAGCCATGAAGTGCTTCCCATCAGTGAAAAAATGATAATTCTCCACTTATTGTGCATAATTTATTAATTAAACTTTATAATAGGTATTCATAGGACTTATATACAGTGGTCCCTCGGTTTTCGCTGAAAATTCATTCCAGAATGCTGCTCAAGTGCCATTATCGAACGAATTTACTTCCTTAAGAAATAATGTCACGTAAGTTAAGTCTATTTCAGACCCCCAAAAATACACTTGCAACAGCACTTACGAAAATACACTTACATAAATGTTCGAGTTTGGAGATGCACGAAAACCGAGGGACCACTGTATAGGGTTTGCTACTAATCAGTTTCATATCCATGGCAGGTCCTTGGAACGTATCCCTCACAGATACGGAGGTCCTACTGTGTAATATTGTTCTTAGTACTACTCGTTTCTATTCATTTTTATTTAACCTTTTCAGGTTAATGTGAAAAAAGGAAGGGGTTTTCAAATCCAAGAACTTAATCTTAACAAGTATGTTTGCCCGACACTCATTATGTTTAGTATCCTTGAAGGAGAAAGCTAGCTTATTACTTCTGAAGGATTCCAAAAATATTTGAGAAAAAATTATTTAATATTCATAACAGCACCAGGAAACTGCAAATTAACAGGTTTCTACTAGGTAATGCAATAGGGTAATGCAATCAGATTTTCCTGCAAAATTATACACACAACAAAAGCACCTAAAACGACAAGCATCACAGATTCCATGTATCTACAGTCGACGACACTTTCTCTGGGTGTGATGCTAACAAAAACTCAAATGTGTTCCTTAAAGCAACTGAAAGATTTTCTGTGTGTGTGATTTTTAGAGCAATATTTGGTTACAAGACAAAAATAGCCATTCATTATCACATTCCAAGGGCATGAAAAGCATTTTCAATATATTAGTGCAAAGCAACTTGATTTTTCTGTATTCATGTGTAAAATGTTAAAAATTATTATATAATACATGTCACTCATGGGGAGGGAGGATGGAGTGTGAATAAATGAGAAATAGAGGAAAAGTGTGTGCATGAGAAAGAAAAGCAAATATTTTTCAAATTCACTGAGGAAAGAGCTGACCAATGATTAACTAGTAGTACATGCCGATGTCACTATTATTATAATTATTACCCTGTATTATTATTAATTATTATATTAAAAATAAGGGCTAAAGCCATATAGATCATAGAGAAAAGTGTTTCTGGTTACTAACAAACTCCTACAGGTAATAATCTCAAGACAAATGAAAACGTTTTTATTTTTGAAGGTTATCACTTACCAACGTGGTTGGTCTGTAACCAGCCTGTGTGGCACTAGTTACTGAATTAATCCAAGATCAGATGTGTAATAAAATTATGTAAGGAGTACTAGGGGGCCAAACTGCCATCCTTGCAATTGTAGGCTTAGGGCTATCCTGATTTATCCACACAGTTTAAAAAGCTTTCGGTAGATAGCCACAACTGTTGCCAGTACAACTCAAATACTATGTAACTTTGTTTGGACTAATTTCTAATATTCTCACAACATATGGACATCACAGAAATAAAATTAACAAAAAAAGGAAGCTCTGGCCACAACTATAACTTCACTCTTTTTCCTATATGTACCCCACATCACTTAAGTCTTGTGTGCATAAAAAATGATTTAAATCCGGGCGCATGAAACGGGAATTAAACAAACGATAAACTGCCTCTTCTTAGTGTGGTACAAGTGGCAAGCCGTGCACAATACGCACAAGTCGTTATGAGAGAACAAAGATCTTGCTGCCCAGTTCTCACGGCCAGAGAATGGTGTCCTCCTCTGTGAGATTCTAAGCGTGAAAAACCATTTTACCTGCCAATATGATCCTGTCAGGAACCGACATCATACCTGCCACAACAATGCGATCAGGAACAGTCATCTCAAACTTCTCATTAATGCCATTGAAGCGGGCCCAGTTAACAGTAGGGTCATCCTCATTATCACCTAAAGAAATTTACATTTTATTAAATAAAGTACCATTACTGAAACTCATCTGGGGTTCAATTTTTTTATATGTACTTAGGTATGTATTAACTACATACATACATACATACAAAAGTACATACATACATTCAATATATAAATCTAGCACTCTCACTGATATTAGGGTGAGGTAGTAATTAACTCTTCGAACAATGTAGCATAAAACTAGTCTACTAAGTCAACCATTCATGTTTTATCTGTCATATTTGCTGACTCCAGGGACCATCCTATTTACAGCCCAATGAAGATCAGGTTTCCTAAACTGTCAAGGAAATATAACAGGAATAAGAGGTATTAGGAAACATGGTTTACCTGGTGAGAGGTTAAGAGGTATTAGGAAACACACGGAGAGACCAGCAACACTGCTGGGGTGCACAGCATTTAACATATTTGCTTCACAAAATAAAAAATAAATAAACAAATTATATTTGCATACATACACAGTACACACCTGTGACTCGTATTCTTTTGGGCACCTTCATCTGGGTGCTAATATCTGGTTCATAATGCCCATCATAGAAGTGGTCAAAGGTCCCCGAAAATCGCTGAGGACTCGTAATATTTGACATCTGCAAAACAATAGACCAAATATAATAACCTGTTATTCCTAGTTTCAAAAGGTTTATTTTATGTTTATAAACAAAATAACTGAAGCTAATAAAAAGACAGGACGAATGCAATACCCAGACAAGAGGAAATACTGGGCATGTTTCTTCATACCTGCTCCCCGTTACCTAGCAGTAAGTAGGTACCTGGGTGTTCGCCGACTGGCATGGGTTGCATCTTGGGAAAGAGGATCAAGGACCCTCCATAAGGAAGCAAGATTATTATTATAATCATAACTAAGCACTAAACCCACAAGGGTCATACAAAAAGGAAGCAAGAACGACAGTCCTTGATAATATACGGACTTGACTGGGTTATCCTGGGTTATTAACCCTCTGGGTGATGCACTTAACAATCCAAAGAAACTCCAATATTATGATCTTCCTTATCCAGACTATGTAAGAAAGTCAATAAGTTACTTGGTATATAAATAAGTTAATAAATGAGTTACTTGGTAAATAAATAAGTTTATTTAGGTACTGGCACACATAAGTACAATTATTATACAGTGGGTAAATTACCCCCCCCTCCCTGGGATAACCCAAAAAAGTCCAAGTAACTTATTTCCATTGGGGTCTTAGTAATATCTTATTATTTTAAGCCTAGCAGTAAGTTAGCAGTAAAAATCAGTCATGATTATAACATTAAAAAGTTAAAACATTTAAGTAACTCAACTGTGTGAAAAAAAATCAGTTACAATAAAGGGCGATACAATATGAATAACATAAACCAAGTTACATGAACATTAAAGAGAGGGTGAGCTTACAACAATGGTAATTAGTAACTTTAGTAAGTTTATGTACGGGTATATATATAATTACAATTATAATACATAAATTACGATGGATAAGCCGAAAAAAAGGGCCAATGTGACTTATTTCCATTTATTGAGTTACTCAAGGTTAAATCTACGTAATACCCAACATCTGCATACCCGTAATATCTAACTGCCCTCAAAAACCATTGTAAAAACCCAACCCTGGTCGCAAAACCCTCAAAACACCGTCCAAAACCAAAATTCAAGAGATAAGCAACGGCAGCATAGCAGTCCACCATGACCACCCCGCCCTCATATATACACCAAAAAACACGTAAATAAGCTAAAAACAAACACAAAACAAGGTTAAAGAGAACAAGGAAGGATGTAGTGGTGTCCTCACACAACCCACCGAGAGTTAGGGCCAGCAAGGGCTGAGAAAATCAACCATTTACAGCAGAAAGTGAGGTTATCAGCTGATGGTGTCCACAATGACAACAAAGATGGCAGTCGCCCGACCCCGCTACTACGACACCCGATCAATGATATTCCTGATTTATATCGCAAAAAATACATTATGGAACTCATTACGGGTGTGACTACATCATTAAGTTGTTTGTGGTTCTTTACCGATGGGTAATTTGCTTGAGTATCAAGTACATGGGCTATATGAATGTGCAACAGTTGGGAATCTTGAAACGTTTCGCCTGCAATGAAGGCTTCTTCCGTTATAATAATAATAATAAATGTAATTTCAGCATGATACAATGTTTGTAAAGAGATGGGCGACATTTAGTTGTGCTTGCAGAAGTGGAAAGGTAAAGATAATGTGATGTAATCACTCAAAACTTGTGCAATTGTACCTATATAAATGTATCAGTCCACCAAGACACCAATGGAAATAAGTCACTTTGGCTTTCTTGGGGTTATTCTAGGTAATTTACACATATGTCACTAGGTATGATAATTGTACTTATGTGTACTTGTGCCTAAATAAACTTACTTAGACTCGCGAAATCGTAATAATACGATTGCAAGCAAACCATGGAACGAGTGGGATTTGAACCCATGTAACGGGTGGGATTTGAACTCATGGAACGGGTGGGATTTGAACCCATGGAACGGGTGGGATTTGAACCAATGGAACGGGTGGGATTTGAACCCATGGAACGGATGGGATTTGAACCCATGGAACGGGTGGGATTTGAACCCATGGTACGGGTGGGATTTGAACCCATGGTACGAGTGGGATTTGAACCCATGGAATGGGTGGGATTTGAACCCATGGAACGGGTGGGATTTGAACCCATGGAACGGGTGGGATTTGAACCCATGGAACGGGTGGGATTTGAACCCACCCGTTCTGTGATCAGCCCACCAACTTTGAAGAAGTACTTTTGGGGCGGTCGGTCCCTCAGCCTAGAGATAACCTCACCTCCATATTCTGGAAGAATGTGAAGCTGGAGTTTGTTATAATAATGGTAAGGACAGAGGAGGCCAGGACCACTAGAACATAAGAAAGGAGGAACACTGCAGCAGGCCTACTGGTTCGTATTAGGCAAGTCTTTCTCAAACCCAAACCCACTAACTAGCAGAAGCAAAAGGGTAAGAATTGAGGGGCACATTAGCAAGCCTACTGGCTCACGATGCAGGGCTCTTCATCCAAGAATTGGACCTAATTTCCCCTGATTACCTACCATATCCCAAGCACTGTGTTACCCCTGTGGGATAAGATTCGGTTCGGATTTTTAACCCAGGAAGGGTAGCCACCCAGGATAACCAAAGAAAGTTGGTGCGTCATCGAGGAGACAACACAATAAGTGTCAGGGGCCCAAGACTGTTCAACTGCCTCCCAGCATACATAAGGGGATTACTAATAGACCCCTGGCTGTCTTCAAGAAGGCACTTGACAGGCACCTAAAGTCGGTACCTGACCAACCGGGCTGTGGTTCGTACGTCAGTTTGCGTGCGGCCAGCAGTAACAGCCTGGTTGATCAGACCCTGATCCACCACGAGGCCTGGTCTCAAACAGAGCCGCGAGGGCGTTGACCCCCGAAACCCTCTCCAGGTATACTCCAGGAATAGTAGACTAAAAACACCCAGGTACCTACTTACTAGGTGACTAGGGACAGCAGGTGTAAGGAAACATGTTAGGTAAAAGGACACAAGAGCAACTAATGTGACATTTTATTGTGGCAACGTTTCGCTCTCCAGGAGCTTTATCAAGCCGTTACCTGGCCAATGTTACCAGCGGGCCGTGTGGACAGTGTGAGGCGAGAGCGTTGTCTACCAGGCCACGGCACACGGGATACCTTCTTCCCCATGGATATAATATATCGCTTCATGGAAAGGGAGGGGAGAGTGCCTTGCGGTTAGTGTAAGATTAAGTAAGTTTATTTAGGCACTGGTACACATAAGTACAATTATCATTAATTAATAGCATCGATGAACTAGGATATAACGGAATAGAAACTCAAAGTGACTTTATTTGCATTGAGGTCCTTGACGTCGGTGACTGCTGTACGACCCGTATGGGTTTAGCGCTCAGTTGTGATTATAATAATCCAGAGAACTGAACTTGTCTTCACCTTTCTCGCATCGAACCTGATTGACTTCCATTCCCCGAGGTACTATGTGACCCATGTGGGTTTAGCAATCTGCCCTCCATTTCCTCGGATCAAACCTTGTTCTTGATCAAAGCAACCGGACTTCTCTCCTATTGCTGTGGCTCCTACGAGTTTAGAGCTTTCCCCAGATATAAACAATTATCATTTTTTTCATATTCCTTGATCCAAGGAATTGGAACTACCCTGCCCTTCCCTTGGATCAAACCTAATTACCTACCGCTCCATAGGTGTTGTATGACTTATGGGTGATATACAGTGCTGCTCTGGGTTATCCTGGGTGGGTTATCCACTCAGAATAACCCAGGGTAGGGAGGATTACCTAGCCAGGATAACCCAGGGTAGAGAGGGTTAGCCAGCCAGGATAACCCAGGGTAGGGAGGGTTAGCCACCCAGGATAACCTAGGGTAGGGAGGGTTATCCACCCAGGATAACCTAGGGTAGGGAGGGTTAGCCACCCAGGGTAGGGAGGGTTAGCCACCCAGGATAACCCAGGGTAGGGAGGGTAAGCCACCCAGGATAACCTAGGGTAGGGAGGGTTAGCCACCCAGGGTAGGGAGGGTTAGCCACCCAGGGTAAGGAGGGTTAGCCACCCAGGGTAGGGAGGGTTAGCCACCCAGGGTAGGGGAGGTTAGTTACCCAGGATAACCCAGGGTAGGAAGGGTTAGCCACCCAGGATAACCCAGGGTAGGGAGGGTTAGCCACCCAGGATAACCTAGGGTAGGGAGGGTTAGCCACCCAGGGTAGGGAAGTTAGCCACCCAGGATAACCCAGGGTAGGGGAGGTTAGCCACCCAGGATAACCCAGGGTAGGGAGGTTAGCCACCCAGGATAACCCAAGGTAGGAAGGGTTAGCCACCCAGGATAACCCAGGGTAGGGAGGGTTAGCCACCCAGGATAACCCAGGGTAGGGAGGGTTAGCCACCCAGGATAACCCAGGGTAGGGAGGGTTAGCCACCCAGGATAACCCAGGGTAGGGAGAGTTAGCCACCCAGGAAAACCCAGGGTAGGGAGGGTTAGCCACCCAGGATAACCCAGGGTAGGGAGGGTAAGCCACCCAGGATAACCCGGAGTAGGAAGGGTTAGCCACACAAGATAACCCAGAGTAGGAAGGGTTAGCCAGCCAGGATAACCCAGGGTAGGGTGTTAGCCAGCTAAGATAACCCAGGGTAGGGAGGGTTAGCCACCCAGGGAAGGGAGGGCTAGCCACCCAGGGTAGGGAGGGTTAGCTTCCCAGGGTAGGGAGGGTTAGCTTCCCAGGGTAGGGAGGGTTAGCCACCCTGGGTAGGGAGGGTAAGCCACCCAGGGTAGGGAGGGTTAGCCACCCAGGGTAGGGAGGGTTAGCCACCCAGGGTAGGGAGGGTTAGCCACCCAAGGTAGGGAGGGTTAGCCACCCAGGGTAGGAGGGTTAGCCACCCAGGGTAGGGAGGGTTAGCCACCCAGGGTAGGGAGGGTTAGCCACCCAGGGTAGGGAGGGTTAGCCACCCAGGGTAGGGAGGGTTAGCCACCCAGGGTAGGAGGGTTTGCCACCCAGGGTAGGGAGGGTTAGCCACCCAGGGTAGGGAGGGTTAGCCACCCAGGGTAGGGAGGGTTAGCCACCCAGGGTAGGGAGGGTTAGCCACCCAGGGTAGGGAGGGTTAGCCACCCAGGGTAGGGAGGGTTAGCCACCCAGGGTAGGGAGGGTTAGCCACCCAGGGAAGGAGGGGTTTGCCACCCAGGGTAGGGAGGGTTAGCCACCCAGGGTAGGGAGGGTTAGCCACCCAGGGAAGGGAGGGCTAGCCACCCAGGGTAGGGAGGTTAGCTTCCCAGGGTAGGGAGGGTTAGCTTCCCAGGGTAGGGAGGGTTAGCCACCCTGGGTAGGGGGGGTAAGCCACCCAGGGTAGGGAGGGTTAGCCACCCAGGGTAGGGAGGGTTAGCCACCCAGGGTAGGGAGGGTTAGCCACCCAAGGTAGGGAGGGTTAGCCACCCAGGTAGGGAGGGTTAGCCACCCAGGGTAGGGAGGGTTAGCCACCCAGGGTAGGAGGGTTAGCCACCCAGGGTAGGGATGGTTAGCCACCCAGGGTAGGAGGGTTAGCCACCCAGGGTAGGGAGGGTTAGCCTCCAGGTAGGGAGGGTTAGCCACCCAGGGTAGGGAGGGTTAGCCACCCAGGGTAGGGAGGGGTTTGCCACCCAGGGTAGGGAGGGTTAGCCACCCAGGGTAGGGAGGGTTAGCCACCCAGGGTAGGGAGGGTTAGCCACCCAGGGTAGGGAGGTTAGCCACCCAGGGTAGGGAGGGTTAGCCACCCAGGGTAGGGAGGGTTAGCCACCCAGGGTAGGGAGGGTTGGCCACCCAGGGTAGGGAGGGTTAGCCACCCAGGGTAGGGAGGGTTAGCCACCCAGGGTAGGAGGTTAGCCACCCAGGGTAGGGAGGTTAGCCTCCCAGGGTAGGGAGGGTTAGCCACCCCGGGTAGGGAGGGTTAGCCACCCAGGGTAGGGAGGGTTGGCCACCCAGGGTAGGGAGGGTTGGCCACCCAGGGTAGGGAGGGTTGGCCACCCAGGGTAGGGAGGGTTAGCCACCCAGGGTTGGGAGGGTTAGCCACCCAGGGTAGGGAGGGTTAGCCACCCAGGGTAGGGAGGGTTAGCCACACAGGGTAGGGATGGTTAGCCACCCAGGGTAGGGATTAGATTTAGATTTTGCCACCGAAGTGGCTAGTTTATTGTGCACCCCATATCCATCCTGTGGACGGTAGCGCAAGAGCATATGGATACACAAAAGGCCTAGGCACTAGGCCCCAAAGGGGTTAACAATTGTACATTTGGGTTTATATCTACATTTCAATTATCTGTTACAAGCAGGTATCTTATTTCATGAATAAGATATCTTGACATGTGGGTAGGGAGGGTTAGCCACCCAGGGTAGGGAGGGTTAGCCACCCAGGGTAGGGAGGGTTAGCCACCTAGGGTAGGGAGGGTTAGATACCCAGGGTAGGGAGGGATAGCCACCCAGGGTAGGGATGGTTAGCCACCCAGGGTAGGGAGGGTTAGCCACCCAGGGTAGGGAGGGTTAGCCACCCAGGGTAGGGAGGGTTAGCCACCCAGGGTAGGGAGGGTTGGCCACCCAGGGTAGGGAGGGTTGGCCACCCAGGGTAGGGAGGGTTAGCCACCCAGGGTTGGGAGGGTTAGCCACCCAGGGTAGGGAGGGTTAGCCACCCAGGGTAGGGAGGGTTAGCCACCCAGGATAAACCAGGGTAGAGAGGGTTAGCCACCCAGGATAGCCCAGGGTAAGGAGGGTTAGCCACCCATTGTAGGGAGGATTAACCACCCAGGGTAGAGAGGGTTAACCACCCAGGATAACCCAGGGTAGGGAGTTTAAGCTACCCAGGATAACCTAGGGTAGGGAGGGTTAGCCACTCAGTATAACCCAAGAAAGTCAGTGCGTCTTTGAGGACTATCTTTTTTCCATTGTGGTCCTTCAATCTTGTCCCCCAGGATGCCACCCACACCAGTCCCTTAGCTCGATTGCTAGCGTACTCAGCTCACACACTGAGGTCCGGAGTTCGAATCTCCTCCTGTATGGCTGGAAAACATTTGGGACGTGCTTCCATTAGACACCTTCTGTTCCTGTTCACCCATCAGTAAAATGTTTACCTGGGTGTTTTGCTCTGCATAACAAGCGGCTTTCTATATAGTAGTATGTCAGCTAGACCTGTATACCTTGTACATGTACTTGTAGTAAATAACGATATTATTATTAACACCTACGTACCTACTTACTGCTAGGTGAACAGGGCCATCAGATGTAAGGAAACACGCCCAATGTTTCCACCCAGGTGGGAATGGAACCACGGACACTCAGGAACACGGTATGGTGGGGATTGAACTCGCGGCAAGTGAGTGGCAAAACTCCAGGCCAGCACATATGCCACTGGGCCAGCTGGCTACAATAAGATTCATCCAACCTGGTATATTTATACACCACAGGGAGGTTAGCATGGGCCACCACTGTGACCACAAATGTAAGTTTTTACAGATGAGTCTCCCGCCAGCGTAGCCGTGACGAACTCTAGCTCAAGTCCCCTCAAAACCGTCATCATGACACGATTGCAAACAATCCATGGTATGGGTCTTCCATTTCCCTCCCCACAGGCGGTGTATGACCCCTAGGTGTTTAGCGTTCACTTGTGAAATTGATAATAAGTTCACTCCCTTGGCTCCTCTGTGTCCTTCGTGAAATATCTTGGAAGGATGTGTTGAACTTGATTACATTATTATTGTAACTGCTGAAGGATTAGCGTTTCTCAAATGATTAAAATGAAACCGGAGTATACAACCTTAGAAACTCAAGTTGTTATTGGAAGCATGGTGGAGAGACGCTGACTGCAGCTTAAATTAGTGCAAATTATAAACAAGAGTTCAAAAACAAATACTATTTATTTGCAAAAATAAAAAAAATAACATATTACAAAGGTAAGGCACAAAACCTCTGTTGATTCCATATGCATATACTATATTCTAAGATACATAAGTCAAGATAACATAAATTTTGAAAATGGTGAGTGTAGAGATGACAGTTTTGTGGTATACAGTATTCAGATGCTGGTCTTTTGTTTCTCCTGCCTGTATCTATTTATATCTTGTTTCACGCAGTGAATAATATTCTTAACCAACAAGAACTTCTGGAGGTTCATCTGGGTCTTTTTTTCCCTCAATGACTTCAATGCTGCTACATTCTTTTTGGAGATGGACAGCACCATTCCAAGTATGTCGCATCAGTCTTGTGTTGTCTTGGGACACAGTAAGGCGAGTGGCTGCTATAATGACTACACGTAATACAAGGTAACCGTCGGTAAACAAGAAAGGAGGAACACTGCAGCAGGCCTGTTGGCCCATACTAGGCACGTCCTTCACAATCCATCGCACTAACAGAATATTTGCCCAACCCAATTTTCAATGCTACCCAAGCAAATCTTAAGAGTTCATTTACACTAAAAAAATCAAAAAGATATATAAAACTGGCATAGAAATACTACAAAAATAGAAAACATTTATGGCAACAAAAAAAAAATGAAAATGGCAGTTATATTTGGCAGAGTTAAATATCGACGTCTTTCTGATACGCACAAGTAAGCTTATTAATGGAGACACAAAAGGTTCATTCATTCATTCATTCTTATGTAATAAAAATACCCAGTTGTTGCACATGTATTTAATTCTTCACACACAAAAAGGTATCACTAAGATATGTCTTTCTAGAAACGTTTTGATTCTGGCATCTTGGTCATTCGAAATTTGGAATGACCAATGTCTCACCATCCTTGTGATTCCATGTTGTCTCTTTCTCCACTTTTTGTTGCTATAATATGTTTATTTCCAGCAGGCCTATTGTTTTGGTCTATTCAGCTTTTAAGGCTAACTGCCTAAGATACTAATTGTGTAACTGTTTATCACCCAATTCGCATCTTGAAGGTGGATGTCAAAGGCTTACAAAGACATATAATAGGGGTCACGCTTTCTCTCTTTCTGTACTCTGAAATTACGGTTTTGGTTGCACTGTGTCACATTGTACTCAAAGCCTTAGCACTTTTCTTATTTTACACACGACTATATCATACCTTGGCACTTTCTGCACACGAATGCTAGTAGCAACTGTGTAAAACATAGTTTCTATTGTATCCCATTTTACACATGACTGTTTCATACCTCGGTACTTTCTTCACACAAGGAGCAGCTGTGGAAAGCACAGTTGCTGGCCTTGCTTGAAGCAGCAACAGTCACATAACCCGATGGGGTTGAAGCTTGACCACGGCGGCCCCTGATGAGAACCACAGCAGTGATGGTAGTCACCACAACTACAGCCATGAGAGTCACCATCACAGCCAGAACAGAGAACTCGGAATCCTATAGGTGAAAAACCCATAAGGTCACATTATTTTATTAAAACCTGTGGTGTATTAATATATTTTTTATAGAACATCCATTAAGCCTTAATGGACGTTCTATAAAAAATGTATCATTAATGATTAAGGAATACAAAAAAATTATGTGAATATATAACATATTTATGAGACCAAAAAGGCACAGTACCGTGACTGGAACAATACATAAATAACCCACACATAGGAGAGAAAAACTTATGACCGAAACATCGTTGTAAGCTTCTCTCCCATGTGTGGGCTATTTGTGTATAGAATATTTATACCTGATCAGAAAGGCTGGGGTCCCATTCATGTTGTGGTAGCCGCAATGATAATCGATGCATATTAGTACCGCTTCCCATACTGCCAGTGGGGATTTTCTCAGCATATGTCCTTTTGACCCGTGTCTCTCTACGTCCAGATTCAAGAGGTATAAAAATGCCATCAGCATCGATCATTTCTGATTTACGGAAATGATGGCCATGCCCATATGTCTTTGAAATGTGATTAAAATTTTCAATCCATTGTGAGTGTTCCTTTGTCATGGTGGGGAGGTGGTAGAAGTCATCTTGAGTGGACAAGTCTCTCTTGGTAATGCTTGCTGCTGCAGTCTCTTCTGAGTTGACTGTATAAATGCAGTGTACAAACCACTGATGTCCATGGGATACCTAATGAAAAATATTTGTTTAATAGTATTGTGTTCGTGTCATTGATTGGCTGGTTTATTAGGTACGTATATATATAATCTCTGTCTACAGCAGGTTTCGAACTTGCACACTCTGTATCAAAGTTCACAGTACTTTCACCACCCAACCAGATCCCACTCATCCACAAGGGTTTTTATAGGTTGATTTTTACAGCCAGCACTTCTGTGACAAAATTGTATCAGGGGTTAGGAACTGTGACCTCTGTCGTCTCTTCCACACCTCTGCAGCTTTCATGGTACATCGGTTTTCATTATCACTTACCCTGAGTTTATTATATATCTTAAGTTAATGGATACATGCATTCCCATGTCTTTACACTATGATAAAACTTTATATAGAAACTTTGTCACAACAAAGGCTTGCTCAGCACTTATATTTTTACTAAGTCACTCTGTCTGACTTTTTTGGGTTATCCTAGGTTCTCTACACATATGCTGCTATGTATGATAATCTATGTACAGTAACTGTATTTGTGTATACCTGAATAAACTTACTTATTCATCATTATCGATGGCAGTACAGTTTTATATCCATTATAAAAATGTGATATATGAAGTATAAACCAACCTGGAAGAGCGGTGAGGAGTCTAGAGAGAAGCCATCAGCATCTGGTTGCTGCTGGAGAACCACAACATCAGGATGTGGGTCGTGATCAGCCAGGTGAGCATCGAACTTCTCTTGCTTGTAATATAGTTGAACACTCGCTGGCGCCTCACGATCCTTGAGAATATAGCATTTTCATCCTTATTAGTATTACTGTAGCCACGCAATGGAAATTCAAAGACATTTAATGCAGGAGAAGCATTTATTTTTATGACCTTTCACTTTTATAAAGTATTCTATGAAGCTGCACTGTGGGGAAAATATCGTGATTTTATCGTATTTGAGTTACCATTTACTGGTTAAGCCATTGTGTACTTGGAGAATAGGAGGCAATGAGGTTTTATAAGGCTTAGGGGAGAGTAGCTCCAGTTCTTACCCTAAAGAGACCTTGACCAGCATGAAGGCACTTCACCCCACCATAAATCCCGTGAAGGGTTTGCGGGTTGAACGATTTCACTAGTGGAAGTGATTTACAATGTTTTTAATTAGGTTTTAATAAGGATGTTAACTTGTCTAGGAGATTTAAGAAATGATTCAAGGAAATTACATGGAAAAGAGAAAGTTCTGAGTATCACGCATGTAAAAATATGGAGCCAAGTAGAAAATTCTAGAATATTATCACAATGATGGTCATGAAACTTTACAATGATCTTATTTAACAGATCAAAGTAACATTTTCATTATATTATTTTGCATAGTTGCTCTTGTATTTATAGTCATGATCTTCTTATAAAACTTAGGACTAATTCTCATGCTGGAAATGGCACTTAGACAACAGTTCGATCCATCTCAGACCCGAAATGTCACTGAGTTTTATCTTCTGTTTGTGGGTCAATTTTAAACAGTTCCAGCCATGGTATTGTGACTTATTTCCCGTTTATAAGTCTTAAAGCTCTGTACGCAACAATTTCTCTAGCAATAATTTCAAAGCTACTTCATCCATTTACTAACAATAATCTTAAAGTTGTAGAGGAGGTTAGCAGAGTCTGCCACACAGCCATACTCGTCTGTGTCTGGGTTATACTTGGGAACATAACCGTCAACACCAGTGCACAAGAAGACCTTTTCCAGAGTAATGTGGAATCCTGCTCCCAGTGCTTGCATTGGGGCAATCATCACTCTCCCGTAGATCCTGTCTCCTGTCAGAGAGATAAAGTTGGTGTTACTGACTGTCCCTCTTACGACAGACACAGTACATTAGGAAAACTAAAATGTAATGAACACGTGTCGATGCTCAATAATAATGAACGTGGACACAAACTCAGAGGATTGAAATATACAGACCAATTAATCCTCTGAGTTTCTGTCTCTGTGCATAATACATTAGACATATGATGTTACACTAGACTTTTGGCTATAGACTTGGAACATTAGACTTTAGACATTATGCTTAGGAAGTTATACTTATGTGTTACAGTAATGTTGTTAACAGTGGTAGTGTATTATTAGATATTTTATCTATGTTAGATAACTACAAAATGCCTCTGCCATTTGGCTTTAAACTTTTAATGTTGGTCTTTCTTGGTGGAAATTTTAAATTTGTGTTGGGCTGTGTATGTCTTAATTTGTCTTTTTTTTTTGTTAAAGAAATTGGGATATTATTTTCCATATGATAAAATGTGAATACCTTTTCTGATTCATTTAAAATTTCAATGCTAATACATTTAAGTTCATTACAAACCTATGCTGCACTTTGCACTCTTCCTTTTACATGCATCGAGGTACAGGGGGCTGGGGTTATGCTATACAGGGATACCTTTCTCAGATCGTGCAGCTCCTAAAATACATCTATTTGGCTATAATGTTGAAAAATGAAAGCCTTCAACTGACCAGGATAAAAGGAGACATCAGAATGAGTGTTGAAGTCTGACGTGAGGTTGGAAAGCCAGAGGTTCCTCTGACTGGTGAGGTGGAAGAGTGTGTTGAGGGTAAACTGTTCTGGTACAGGATCTGACACTTGCTGAAAGCGCACCTGCAAGACAAGCAGTTACTGCTGTGGCTCAGCTCTTGGAATCTGGATATAGCAAAAAAAAGGAACTCAGGTTAGATAAGATTCATCAGGAAACACTACAAGTGCTTCCTGAAGAGGGGTCTTAGTTAAACGATGACCCGCAGCTGGAGCTTTTGGTCATCTGACCAAGGCCTTCCACTGGCTTACCCGTTCATCTCTTTTAAAAATTAATATTGTTATACAGGAACTCGGGTGATCATGTAATCCTCTAAAAAAAATCAAAGGTCCATTTACAGAAAAAAAAAGTTAGCTATAATGTAAATTTTTGATATGCCAAGCTTCAAATTTACAGCAAATTTATTCTAGGAAACTAACTTAACCTTGCTATTAATTACATAAAATAAAATGGCATAATTTACATGACCTATCTAAGAATTTACATAATTTTAGCAAACCCTTTTTCCGTGAGTGCAAAGTCTACCTGGAGGTCGTTCAATATGTCAGGGACCCAAGACTGTTCAACTGCATCCCAGCATATGTAAGGTAATTACCAATAGACCCCTGGCTGTCTTCAAGAGGGAGCTGGACAGGCACCTAAAGTCAGTACCTGACCAGCCAAGCTGTGGTTTGAACGTCGGTTTGTATTTGGCCAGCAGTAACAGCTTGGTTGATCAGGTCCTGATCCACAGCAAGGCCTGGTCATAGACCAAGCCACGGGGGCATTGACCTCCGGAACACCCTCCAGGTATCAATGTCTTGTTTTACCTTGAGGTCAAAAGAGATGAGGTTCCCAGGGTTGCATACAAGGGGTAGGGCGTACACCTGGTCCTCAATCACAGTGCACGGCAGGAGGTGTACCACATAAGACCCACTATAGTCCCGAACCTGAAGGTATGCACAACGTCCTTAGTATTGGCTTTAACAAGATGAAAGTAAGTAATATTTCTCCTGTCTAACAAAATTTGTTAGGAGGTTTAAAGTTGGTGATTTACATATAAATTGTAGTAAAAGTTTATTATTCTTGAAATGCATAGAGAATAATGAGGATATCATAAATTAGAAGACAACCACTATTAAGAAAATCTAAAAAAAAAAAAAAAAAAAAAAGGTAAATGTCAGATAGAGGTTTGAACTCTGGTAAGAGTGTTTATAAGGCAGACATATTGTCTTGAGGATCAGACGGAATATTGAGCCTCCAACTCTCCTTGTGCTAAATGGCCCAAATGGGTTTAGCAATTTACATAAAGTATTAATACTCTTTTATTATTCAACATAACTCCCACTGCATTAACCAAGTGGGATCAGCTCTTATTTCTGATAATAATCAAAATAATCTTTCAAAGAGGGTGATACGAGACCAGTGAAGGGCTCTTGATCCAAGGAAATAAAGCTACCTTCACAGGTCCAAAACACAGATATGCATACAAGAGGGAGGACACCAATAATGGTAGAATTACCGACAAACTGTTAGGTAAAAGGACACAGACGCAACTAATGTGACATTGTACAGCCTCTCCTCACTTAGCGACATACTCGTTTACCGACGCCTCAGACTTACGACGAGCTCTCTGACAGTATTCATACTTAAATAATGTATATTAGAGCTGATTTTCTCTATTCTGTTTATTTCAGTATACAGTACACTAATGTATAAACATTTAAAAATATACCAGAAATGTTATAAATGGTGCAAAGGTGACATTAAAACAATATCAAAGATGGTTGACACAAACTCACTACCATTATAGTATGCTCCTCACTGAGCAATGAATTCATTTAACGATGTGGTCTCAGGAACGGAGCTCCGTCGTTAAGTGAGGAGAGGCTGTATTATGGGCAACGTTCCGTTCTCTCATTCCCTTGCATCATGTGGAGTGACCAAGGACCCAAACGTACCCAGTAAAAATGCCCTTTGTGTATGCACTAGTGTCCTTTCATCCATATTGCTGGCCTCATTATACTTTTCACTTTCAGTTTGGGATAAAGGCGAACCTTGGATAGCTTTAAAAGCAGGTTAAACAACTAATATGATTTGAGAAGTGGGCCAGTAGACCTACTGCAGTGCTCTTTCATTCCCGTGTACTTGCAGATCCCTGCTAGATACAGTGGACCCCGAGTTTCGATCACCTCAAAACTCGAACAATTATGTAAGTGTATTATTGTAAGTGCTTTTGTAAGTGTATTTTTGGGGGTCTGAAATGGACTAACCTACTTTACATTATTCCTTATGGGAACAAATTCATTCAGTAATGGCACTTGAACAGCCTTCTGGAACGAATTATGGCTGAAACTCGGGGGTCCACTATTACCATTTTACGCATGTACTCTACAAACTTGAAAAATCTCGATTGCTAAGCCAAACATTGTCTTAAGGCGTTAAATCTGCTAATTTGTATATCTTTTTTTTAAATCCCACTTACTGCCAAGTCTGAGACAAATTGCCAGTGTTGTTCTGGATGGGTGTAGGTGGGCTGAGAGGTGAGTAGCTGCAGAGTGAAGGTCAGGTCAGGGTGGTCATCAGAGGTCACGCTACTGCGGAGGTCAGAGGCTGGGTGCTCCTCCAGGAAAACCCCGAGGAACCTACAGTGGTAACACCTCTTAACAGTTAAAAAAAAAGAAACTGCAGAATAAGAATTTTGGGGGGAAGACAAGGTTTTTAACTCAGTGTACAGCTTTATCTTATCATGTAACTTGACAAAGCTCTAAACAGAGAGAAACTTTCTATCAAGGAAAGCTTCTCATTGTGCCCTATGATCTATGCAGGTTTATACTACTACTACTAACAATAATAATAATACTAGGCAGTAAGCAATATGTATCCAAGCTTAATAACCATTATTGTCCCATCAAGGGGAGTGTTTTGATGCTGGGAAAGGCTCTTGATTCAAGGAATCTGAGTAACTCTCTCCTTCCTTGGATTGAACCTGATTACAGGTTTACATATAAAGCTAAAAATTTGCTAGTTTCTTCACCAGGGTCAAGACTAACATGGATCCCTCTTAACTCACCTCACCCCTGTGCCAATAGAACCTGTTCATACCTACTCTCAAAGTTGCATGCGATGCAAAAAAATAGGAATTAAGTGTGACAATTTCCCTTAAATCCACATAAATTTATATATAAATTTTAAAAGAAACTTGCTTGTTCCAAACTGCATTTCATGGGAAAATTGAGCAATATTTTAATATTTTATGTGAAACAAACACCCCTGATATTTTTCACTATTTCACTTTTTTTTTTTTCAAGGATTTCAAGGTGGTCATCTTCACTTACCTAACCCAGGGGTTTGGAGCTTACCTGGGTTGGGTGCGGCAGGTGACCACAAGCCGGTCGTCCTGTGTTAGCTTCATGGAGGTCAGGTAAAGGACTCCAGCTAGTTCACTCTCCACAGTGGCCCTGATGCCTTGGTGCCACAAGATGGCTGTGTCATAGACGAAGCTCAAGCTGCCAGGACAGGAGAGGTAGTAGTCACTTGTCTGTGTAAATGTGTAAGTAAAAAAAAGGCACAAATATGGTAACTTTATTTAGAGACGATGTTTCGCCTAGACACCAAGCTTTATAATATCTTGATAAAGCTTGATGACCAAGCCTCCCATCCACCTATCTGTTTATATATATTATTAAAATTAGACTCAAGGCCTAGCAGCTACGAGGACCTCATTTGCATCCTTATTTGCGTAATGAATAATTTACCTTCTTTCTCCTCTTTGTTCAACTACTCAGCTATGAACGGTAGAACATATTCACCGAAGCTGTGTACTGAGGTCTGTGTGCTGCCAGCCTCCTGCAGCAACGGGAGAATAGGAGACATAGGATACGTAGAGAGGAACTTGGATGTTGACAAAGCTCTGTACAGCATCCAGGACTTCCCCGTCAGCAGTCACTTCACCTCCACACTGTGTCACCAGCTCAGACATAGTGTACTGACCCACCCACTGCCACACGCAAGACTCTATCGCCAGCGCTCGGTAAAACCTGAACAGAACAAAAAGGCATTCAAAATCACAGCAAATTTTATTTTCTTCAACTCTTAAGTACAGAATAATAATAATAATAACCATATTTCTACGAGTACATGTACAAGGTATACAGACATGGATGACATCAGTGACATACTATATTGAAAGCCCCTTGTTATGCAAAGCATTTTGGGCAAATTAGGTTAATTTTGTCCCCAAGATGTGACCCACACCAGTCGGCTAACACTTAGGTACCTATTTTACTTCTAGGTGAACATGGACAGCAGGTGTCTTAAGGAAATATGTTCTAATGTTTCCACCCGTACCAGGGATCAAACCAGTTTAGTTTAGAGAAGCACCCACCTGAGTGTAGGGAAGGAACGTAGAGAGGCAGAGTGCTGGTAGGGCTCCAGCTCTTCAGCCCCATTGGATCTTCTAGTCTCATTGGTGAGAAACCCATGTTTTGTCCTCACCTGCTCAGCAGAAAAAAAAATCCATCTCAATTAGGATTTTTTTTTTGTAATATACGTACAGGCATTACAATGCAACAACAGCCAATACAGTGGAGGACAATATATTATGTAAATAGTTTATAATGAATGAAATATGATGTAACAGAGATAACATTTTTATTAATAAAACATTATCAATAAGCATAGTCCAATTTCTGAGAATACATCCAGAGAGGAGTTTGTGTGTGCGCATGTATACACTGATAGTAATGTATACTTAAGGTATGTATGTATACTAAGGGAAGTGTATCTGTGTATGCACAGTAATAGTTAATTCTTATTTTGTATATTATTTTTGATGTTAAAGAAGAGTTTAATTGAGTGCTGACTCCCTAACCCTCATGTAGTCAGTTAACCCAAAACATACTAAAATACCAACATAGTAATAATTATGTATTTTTTTTTTTTATTAACACATTGGCTGTTTCCCACTAAGGCAGGGTAGCCCCGAAAAAGAAAAACTTTCATCATTCACTCCATCACTGTCTTGCCAGAGGCGTGCTTACACTACAGTTATAAAACTTCAACATTAACACCCCTCCTTCAGAGTGTAGACACTGTACTTCCCATCCCCAGGACTCAAATCCGGCCTGCTGGACTTGAGTCGTGAACATTACCTCATGAAAATCAAGCAAGTTGGAACATCTGTGGTTGCCAATACGGATGCCATCCCTGGATAGTGTAAGCTTAAAGCTGTTGAGGGGACGAGTGGACAGAACAGGAATCATCCCATCCCTGTGTGGGATGACGACCTCCACACGCACCATGTTGGGGCGGCTGGGATCTCCAGTGCCTGCAAGAGAGGAATATGGGTGAGCACACCAGGAATGGGATTACAAATCTTGTGAGTACATCTCAGTGTGTACACCTGAAGTATATCTGGAGGGTGTTTTGAGGGTCAATGCCCCCATGGCCCAGTCCATGATCAGGCGTCGCAATAGAGCAGGGCCTGATCAACCAGGCTACTATACATCCACACATATAAGGTAAAATAAATAATTTAAAGCCACATCTAAGCTGCACTGTAATGTCTTTTTGCAACTGAATTCATGTAACCACATATAAACATATAAATGGATTATTACCCTTGCTTAATTGTCAAAACTTTGAGGTCCAGTCCCCCACCCATTATGTGTCTTTGTATTGCCTCCCAGCATACATACCCCTGACTGTCTTCAAGAGGAAACTGGAGAGGCACCTAAAGTCAGTATCTGACCAGCCGGGCTATAATACAGATATTAAACTAAACTATTATTCGTACATCAGTTTACATGCGGCCAACAGTATATCATCCATAGGATGGGTTGCAACCTTTCAAGAGATATATATGTACTCACTATAAGCAGTGTCCAAAAACAACAAATAAAAAAAAGAAACGTGTGGAAATTGGAAAAGATGAACATGAACACAAAAGGGACAATGGAATAGGCAGTTCTGTGTATTCTCATTTTACTGTGACTTAGTCCTTATTAATACAAGACAATAACTCACCAGTGTAGTGAAGCTTGGCAGTAAAGGGATCTGCTCCAAAGGTGCCCACATGACTCGGAGGGCAAAGACCCACCTCCCTGCTGGCCACCATCACGGGGTTGGATGCCAGCTCCTGGCCCGACTTGCCTTCAGAGTGAGCCCTGGCCAGACACTGCACCCGGCTCCCAGGGGAAAAGTATATGCTGTCTAGGGTGATGCCATGGGTGCTGTGGACAGGGAAAGTGATGGGTGAGTGAGTGCCTCAAATTGCTCAAGTTTTGCATGACCCCTATGGGTTCAGTGCTTCCTTGTGGGTATATTAATCTACTCACCTGGAGAAGAAGGTGTCCGAGGTAACGTCTTTGAGATTATTGTGCATCGCATGCAGGTGGGTGGGGGTGCCCACCTTCCAGTGATATGTGGTGAGGGTGTCATTGATGCCTTCACGCCCACACAGTCCTCCTGTCTTCCTGTACTGTGGGTGCCTGCTGTTGCATGCCTGGATGTGCCACCGTGATGTGGGACAGGAAGAAGCAAATGCAATGTGAGTGGGTTGATGGGCAGTAGGAGTCACTGAAATATCTGATTATTGTCACAAACATGTAAAGTAAAAGTAAGAATAAGATAGTAAACAAGGAGAATGGTGTTAGAAATTAGAAAAAAAGATGAATAAAAACATGAGCAACTGCTGGAAGGAAGATGGGTTAGAGTGATAAATGATAACTAAAAAGATGAAGAGTTATTAAAAATCTCACTGCTGGAGTCTGCAGTGATGGTCTTTGGGTACAGGAAAGCAGGTGTGGGGTGGGATTAGAAATATTGGTCTGGCATGAAGTGAAAAGAGGAGTAAGAGACAAAGAGACTAAAAGAGAGGTGAGGGAGTGAAGATAAATAGACGAGGAAATGGATCACTCATTAGTATATTATTTTTCTGAGTAAAAGAAACAGTTTTGGATCAGGAATATATTATTGTGAGAGAACCGAAATTAAATGAACGTGTCAGTTAATAGTGGAAGTGGTGAAAGTTTGGGAAAGAATGCCTCTGACTGCTTCACCTCACCTGTCTGCATTGGGTGTTACATCACTTGTTGAATGAGTTGTAATCAATCTAAAACTAAGTAGTATTAGTTTCAATTCTCCCTTCACTGGCATCAACCCCTCCCCTCATTTAAAAGCTCCCTCTTACCGTCACACAGACCAATGGGTAGCCTGGGATGGGAGCTGGAGCAGAGGAGACCTCATCATAATCCCTGAGAGAAACCACCACAGGCGGGGCTGGGAATGTTACACTTGCCACAGAATCCATCTCCTGTGAGGAAATCAAATAAGATGCGAGTCATTCATATTTCAACTACATTAACCCGTATGATATAAATGATTTAGAAGTCCGACAAGCTGAAGAATGAGACACTTGTGCAACATTTGGGAATACTACATAAAACATTACCACCATAAATAATAAATATTAATATACTTAGGGGTGCAAAAATGTACGTATTTATAATGTACTTATCGGTATAAAGATAAGTTGTCTGCATATGCTATTGTTTACCTCGATGTAAACAATGGCTTTGGAGGTAGTGATGGCGGTGCTGGAGCCTCTAAGTGGTTTAAGGTGGACAGTGAAGGCTTCTTGGGGCTCCTTCTCGTTGTCTCCAAGAACTGTCACCCCCACCTCCACTCGAGACACATTGGGAGCTAAAACCACTTCTGTCAGGGGCAAGTAATAGAGGGTAGAAGGGGATAGAGTAAATGGTAGTAAGTAATGGGAGTGAGAAACAAGAGTGAAGAATTGAAGTAGATGAACCAGAAGAAGTGAGGAATAGAAATAGAGAGAGCCAGAAGCAGGAGTGGAAGTTATATATTTTTAACAAATAAAACAGATCCGAAAGATAATGAGGCAACAACTAAAACAAACTTTTTCCTTAATTTTCCTATATTCTCTGTATTTTCACTGTTTGATTAACACTTAACTCTAGTAAACTTGCAACATCAGTTGGGTTGCAAGAGTGTGTAAATATGGTTGCAGTGGGACCCATGTAAACTTCTTGTACTTAGATGAGTCTTATAAAGACTGCTGGGTAAAGCAGTGAAAGACTTGGTCGGCTAGTTTGTCATGGGTTCGATCCCCACCAGTTCCTGGAGACCCAATCATGAGTGGACTCTTACACTGCTACAGTCCAAGAGATTGATAAAGATCTTAGACTCAGTTGGTACAATATCTTCCTTCTCCAACACCCTAGAAGTTATATGACTTCTATAGTTTAGCACTTCCTCTAGATATTACGGAGTGTTTCACATATAGGAGGCCCCCGAGTTGGTACTCCCGTAATTGTAACTGTCTTGTTTGTATATTATGACTGTAGTAAACAATAACTTGGGGCCTCCTACCAGTGAAACAAACTGTATTACTACTAATGACCCTAATAATACATGAAGAGGAATCTGCAAGAAATCTTACCTTGGCTGAGGGGAAAGTAGTCCTTCCCTGAGGTAGCAGAGCTGTCCTTGGTGTGAAGCCTGAGGGAGACACTGCTGGAGGTATCGCCTCCACGTACCACTCCCAGCCTCACCAACCTTTCTTCCCCTGCTCTCTCTGGCTCCTCCACTATGTATCTCGACTCCTCTAGTCCCACTGTGCTCCCTACAGAGAGGAATATACAAAAAGTGTTGAGGAAAGCTACATAAGAACAGAAAAACATTGCAGTAGGCCTACTTCAGTTCTTCACTGTTCTGGTGTTTCTTCCAGGGTGGAGCCTTGATGATGGTGAACGTCTCGCCAATCAGACCTGGTGTTACCTGAGGACTGAAGAAGCCACTCGTGGCAAAATGTTTCCTCTAATAAATGTCCTGAACTGTACATAAGTGTCTTTTTCCCATCTTGATGCATACTTAATTAACTTACATTCCCCATGAACCTGCCTATTCAAATAACAATAATAACAATAATGATAATAGTGTTATCTTATATTCTTATCATTCAAAAAGGGCAAATCTAATCTCGGAAACTTTATGTAATTTTTGACAGAATGATGCAAGTGAAAAAAAAAAAAATGTATTCCCAAGCAATGAGCCGATGATGTGATCCCTCTACACCCAAAACACACACACATACAGATGATCCACCCATGTGATGTACTTGTTAGGAGACAAGATAGTGTCTCCTGATCTCCTGACAGGGGTCTTAATCAGATGGTGGCATGTACAGATGAAGGCAATATGGAGACTTTTCAATCCTGGGATTTTGGTCACTCCACATAATCACTTGGAGTGACCAAGTTACCAGGAATGGAACATATCCAGTGAAAATGTCCTGAGTGCACACATTTGTGTTCTCTCATCCATGATCTGTTCAGTGGTTAAGAATCCTCTGGCTTGAATCAGCTAGGTGGAGGCAAATGGAGTAAATTGCAGAGAGGAAATTTACTAAGACATTTCACCTGTGGAGAGGCTTCTCCAGTAAAGTTCATCTCTGCAACTGTGTCATTTTCACAACTCCAGTTAAGTTTTACACCCCATCCATAAAATAAGTTTTTTCCTTCCTTACTATCAGCCTTGTCCTTGATGAAGATAGTTGATGTGTAGAGTGGGCCTAGACGTGCCCCTCCTGCTGTGGGTGATGCTGGTGACCCCAGCACTAGGTGAAGTTGCTCGTCCTCCTCATGTAGGTGGTCATTAACCACTATGACCTTACACGGCCGCTCCTGTTCCCCTGTTGAGGTTAGTATTATATATAATATTATGCAGAGAATTCGGAGTGTGGAAATTAGGAGGTGTGGAGTTGCTAAAAGTATTAGTCAGAGGGCTGAAGAGGGGTGTTGAGGTGATTTGGTCATTTAGAGAGAATGGATAAAAGTAGAATGACTTGAAGAGCGTATAAATCTGAAGGGGAAGGAAGGCGGGGTAGGGGTCATTCTCGAAAAGGTTGGAGGGAAGGGGTAAAGGAGGTTTTGTGGGCGAGGGGCTTGGATTTCCAGCAAGCGTGTGTGAGCATGTTAGATAGAAGTGAATGGAGACAAATGGTTTTTGGGACCTGACGAGCTGTTAGTGTGAGCAGGGTAATATTTTGTGAAGGGATTCAGGGAAACCGGTTAGCCAGACTAGAGTCCTGGAAATGGGAAGTACAATGCCTGGACTTTAAAGGAGGGGTTTGGGATATTGGCAGTTTTGGAGAGACTTCTAATCTGTCATATCTGAGCGCCTCTGCAAAGACAGTGATTATGTATGAGGTGAAAATGTTGAATGATGATGGCGATTTTCTTTCTTTTTGGGTCACCTTGCCTCGGTGGGAGACGGCCGACATGTTGAAAAAAAAAAAATTATATATATATACGTATAAACTTTATTTCAAGACAAAATACATGTACAGTGGACCCCCGAGTTACGAGCATAATTCATTCCAGAAGGCTGCTCAAGTGCCATTACTGAACGAATTTTCTCCCTTAAGGAATAATGTCAAGTAGGTTAGTCCATTTCAGACCGCCAAAAATACACTTACAAAAGCACTTACAATATTACACTTACATAATTGTATGATTTCCGAGGTGCTCGTAACTCGGGGGTCCACTGTATATATGCTACAGCAACTGTAAGGAAAAGTTTGTAGGATTTAATTTCACTTTTTCTTAAGACAAGAAGGCAGAAAAACATAAATCCTGCCAGATTGCAAAATGTTTAACTGCCTTAAGTTTGCCTCTTCTATGACACAAATTTTAAAATAAAAATTGATTTATAATGGTCCAAAATTGATTCTATGTTCTGAGGTGACTGTAACGTTGATGCAGTGTCCAGTTCCAGTCGTTAGGAAAATCCACTTACCTATCTATTTATGTCAAACTTTCCGTTTCGTAGAGTTACCTGGCAGGAAATGGACAGTAGAAGCGGCAGTGTCAGGTCTCTCCTCGAAGTCATCAGTGACCAGAGCTGAGCCCTGTCTTGTGAAACATCTGACATAAATGGAGAATAGAAATAGATAATATCTTATAATAATAATACAGTGGTCCCTCGGTTTTCGTGCATCTCCAAACTCGAACATTTATGTAAGTGTATTTTCGTAAGTGCTGTTGCAAGTGTATTTTTGGGGGTCTGAAATAGACTAACCTACGTGACATTATTTCTTAAGGAAGTAAATTCGTTCGGTAATGGCACTTGAGCAGCATTCTGGAACGAATTTTCGGCAAAAACCGAAGGACCACTGTAGTAATAATAATAATAATAATTATAATAAGAAAAAGAAGGAGAAGAAGAAGAAGAAGAAGAAGAATTTTAGTCGTATTCTTTAGAGAAAGTTAGTCAGTGTTCAGGCAGCTGAGTAGTGGTTTTTTCTCTTGAAGGACAAGTTGGTGGCACTTCTGACATACGAAAGAAGTAGAAAAGCTGATAAAACTACTCTAAGAGAGAATGGACGTAATATTTAAGGTAACTTATTGGTTGCATATCGTTATTATTGAGTAACGTATTGGTTGCATATCAAGCTATACTTGAAGTCTATGATATATTACTTGAGACTTTTGGTCCCCAAGCGATATGTTGTCTCTGTAAAGATTTGCATTCTATCATTGTTAATCTTCTATCAGCTTGTAGGCTTCACGACAACCTCTTCTGCAGTTTGAAGACCTACCTAACGGAGACGTGGTGGGAGAGGTCACCTCTACGGGTGATCCATGCAGTCACCTCCCCGTCACCTTCATAACCCGAGTACTGTGCCTCACGGAACTCCAGCCTGGGCACTGAGGAGAGATAATAGGCACATTAATTGTATATCAGTGGTTAAATATACCGACAGAGATATTAATAAGACAATATACAGTTTATGGTGGGCTGAGTCTGAAAATTACCAAAAATCAGACTTACATTTATACACACACACAAACACACATACAGTGGACCCTCGGTTTTGGTTCACCTCCAAATTCGAACAATTATGTAAGTGTATTTTTGTAAGAGCTTTTGTAAGTGTATTTTTGGGGGTCTGAAATGACTAATCTAATTTACATTTGTCCTTATCCTTATGGGAATAAATTCGTTCGGTAACGGCACTTGAACAGCATTCTGGAAAGAATTTTCAACGAAAACCAAGGGTCCACTGTATATATATATATACAGTGGACCCCCGAGTAATGAGCATAATTCATTCCAGAAGCCTGCTCAAGTGCCATTACCGAACGAATTTTCTTCCTTAAGGAATAATGTCAAGTAGGTTAGTCCATTTCAGACCCCCCAAAATACACTTACAAAAGCACTTACAATATTATACTTACATAATTGTACGATTTCCAAGGTACTCGTAACTCGGGGGTCCATTGTATGTACATAACTTTTGGCACAATATACAATGGAACCCGTGTTCGAATGTAGGAGACCTCGAACAAACCAGAATCTGAACAATTTTGTTCAGAAAAAATTGACCCAGTCTTTGAACATTTTTCTGGAGTCTAAACACGCTGACTTGTTTAAAATTCAGTTGTAAAAAACTTTACATGAACGCTCAGTTTTATAAATGCTTTGAAGTGACCTCTGACACTGACCTGACTCTCAGAGACTTTTGGAAGAGTCATTTCAACATCCTCCAGTTTGTGAGGCTGATAATTAAAGCCTGGGAAAGACTGTTTCAGACATCGCAATTCGGACACCACCTAGGAACCAATTAAGTTAAAAAATTTGGACTTCCTATTATTCTGATTATTTTAGAATTCATCGAATTCACTGAAAGAAAAAGAAAGTCTATACAAAATGCTGTGAAAATATATTACTAAAATATGCAATGGTATTTATTGTTACAGAATTCCTCATGAACCAAAATTTCAAACAAGTTTAAAAAAAATAAGTTTAAATCTATTTAGAAACTTTGTTAAATAAATAAAAAAAAACTATTTTCCTAAAGCACACTGAATCATGGTTAATTTCACTATTGGAAACACTGCTAACTCACTGTCTGAGAGGAAATCATTAATGGTGACCGTAGCTTGGTGTGGGACTCCCAGGGTGGCATTACATGGGAGGTGGAGTATCAGGAGGAGTGTCTCTGGTCCCTCCAGCACTGGCACTCCCAGGTCATCCAGCACCATCAGTGCCACCTTCTGTACCCTCACACCGGCTGGGAAGTCCACCTGACGACCCACTGCCACGTAGTCATATCCAGCTGTAGAAACAATACAAGTTTATTTCAACATGATACATAAGAACATAAGATGGAGTACTGCAGCAGGCCTATTGGCCCAATAATAGCCCACATAGATACAGAAACTCAGGAAATTAATTAATCTGTATATTTTGATTCCCTTCAGCAGAAGGAATCATTTGATGAAGAGGATCCCAGAAGAGGATCGAAATACATATACTGACCAATTAATCCTCTGAGTTTATGTCTACATGTGAGTTTTTATTGAGCATTATTATTATTATTATTATTATTACCTTTTGCCTGGTTAGACCTATGTGTAGCATGACTCACAAATCTTATGTTTGAGTAGGCCTGAGAGCCTTACCTTGTGCTTGGGTAGGCCTAAGAGTTTTGGATGCCACTTGAACAGATGCTACACATGAGAGGTCAGCACCCGACCTCCACACCTCCACCTCTAGTGATCCAACACTCTCATCTACATTGTACTCTGACTCCCCGAAGTACAACACAGGCACTGTTGTGTATAAAAGAAAAAACTTTGGGAAGTTTTAATATTTATATACTTATGGTTTAATATTCAGAGTAAAAGCTTGTATCGTATCTTAGCTTATTTCTAAGCCTTGCGCTGTCTAAATTTTGCTAAAACTTTCTTGGCTACCACACACAACAGTTGGTTATTAATTTACAAAATCGTAATAACCCAATTGCAAATAAATCACGGAATGGGTGGGATTCGAACCCATGGCAAGTAGACTCACAGGCCTAGTGGTTAATGCACTGGCCTGAATCTTAGGATTTACTTGCCATACCTGGAGTATATATGGAGAGAGGTTTCGGGGGTCAATCCTCCTGCGGCCTGGTCTGAGACCAGGCCTCGTGGTGGATCAGGGTATGATCAACCAGGCTGTTACTGCTGTGTTCAAATCCCACCAGTTCTGTGGTAACTAGGTACCTATTTACTGTTAGGTGAACAAGGGCACCTACAGCAAATAGGTAACATGTCTTATTACATGAGCCAGCAAAAAAGCAATTAGCCTCTAAGTCATCGTTACTAAATATAGTTAATATATAAAACAATAATCAGATGAAGAACGAGTATTGCGATACACGAATATGAAAACGACACAAAGAAAAAATCCAGACTACAATGACACTCACCATCCTTGGGGTCGGGTAAGATGGTGACGGTGACATTGGTGGTAGCACCTAGGACGCCGCCCATAGGACTGCTAAGAAAGACACTGAAGGATTCCTCATCTTCGTGGAGAGAATCATCAATGATGACCACCTTACACACGGCTTCCCGTTCACCGTCATCAAACCTGATGGAGGTGATGGTGACCAAGGCGCAAACATCATAATTTCTCATACCAGGTGTAATAATCTCTCACTTTCTCTACGTAGGTGAGATAATTTTGTGTTTGTCACAATTTTTTTTTTTTATATTACCAAGTTGCTATAATTTGCATGCTTCACTTCACAACTCGGTGCTATGATTTTGTTTAAAATATATATAATAAATATCTAACCATACATAAATGCTATGTAGACGTACAGTTTGAAAAAAAAATGAATGAGAAATGCATTCTAAGGGCATTCATGGTGTCTGAATCACATTCTCAAGAAATAAAGGACAATCAGCAACTGTTTCCTTTCCAGTGTTACACACCTCAGTTCAGTCTATCTTTTCTTTGCACCTGTAAGTTAATTGTGAGTATAAGTACGTAATGAAAATTTTGCTTGGAAAAGAGGAAAATTTATAAAAGGTTAAAAAAAAAATTACTTGAATCACTGTAAGAATGAATAAAATGTTTTTTTAAATTGTTGAAAAAAATTGCGGCAATGAAAATATACTGGAAAATATCCTTTTCACAGTGGTATGTAGATGAAATATATTAGCAATTTATAAGAAAAAATTCATGAATTATTGAATATGATATATCAATGAATATATCGTTGCATTTCCGCAACAACAAGACTAAGTTCATATGTCTAACGCACTACTTTCTCTTTTTATTTTCTAATCATTACTCCCACCACGACTCACCTGACCATGGAGGTGGGTCCTACTCTCACCATGACTCACCTGACCATGGAGGTGGGACCATCAGGACGAGAGATGTAGTCGGAATAGGAAAGCACGGTTGTTGGCACTGTCCCAGTGGCACTGCCTGAAACGAGGGACACATTAGCACCCTTTGTTGTGAGCTCAGCTTCTCTGGCACAAGGAGTGAGCTGAGGTTGTATTGATGAGCCTATCAAAGGCGAGGCGTAGCACACCAGGATAATTCATTATTGTCAATAAAGAAGAAATATGTTGCAAATGATTTGGAAATTCGACAAGTTGAAGAATGAGACACTTGTGCAACGTGTTGCCATTCAGTGGCCTTTTCAGTCCATTACAGAGCAAAATTGTGAAAGATGATTTTGAACAAGAAAAAAGGAGGGAGAGAGAGAACAAATAAAAAAAAGTGAAAAGTAGTCATGGGACAGTGGAAAAGAATCTATAGAAAAGGCAGAGGGAGGAGAAACTGAAGAGAAATAATAATAACATTAGAAAGAAGCACTGCAGCAGGCCTACTGGTCCATACTAGGCAGGTCTTTCTCCCAAGGTAGAGTGAGGGGGTGATAGGAAGAGGAACTATGAGAACATGGCACTGAATGAGTGACCATTTCACTGAGTGAGGGGTGTGGCACTCACCATGACGTGGAGTAGTGTGCGTCGTGCAGGCAACGACTAACTCGTGGGAGGCGTCACCTCGACGTACAAGATGCAGTTCCACCTCCCCGGCATCTTCCTCGACGTGGAACTTTCCGGAGTCGAACTCCACACGACTCACTGTCAGGAAACGTCCTTATTACTGTCATGCCTTCAATACTGTCAGATCATCAGAACTGTCAGGCCTTCAATACTGTCAGGCCTTCAATACTGTCAGGCCTTCAATACTGTCAGGTCATCAGTACTGTCAGGCCTTCAATACTGTCAGGTCATCAGTTAAGATGCTTGGATCCAGGACGGACCATAATGTCGTCTAGTGCTTCTTCTCCGAGAATACACAAATACCCCACACATAGGATGATTCGGTCTGACTCCGATCAATGGCTAATCACACATGGTGTGTGTTTTTTGCGCATTGTTTCCTCTCCAAGTTATGGGTTAGATGTGTGTGTAACTTACCATCCTCGTTGTCTCTGATAATAATGAGGGCTTGTAATGGGGATTCCAAGGCAGTCATGACCGGATAACGCAGAGTCAGGGTAAGGTATTCAGTACCCTCAAACAGGGCATCGTCCACTACCCTGGCTCGCCACTCTGCAGATCTCTGCCCAGGGCTGAATTGTGCCTGACGAGCGTAGGAAGGGTGGAGGTCCTCCTCGACGCTCGCTGTGTCGTTCCACAGCTGTAGGGCTGTGACAAATAAATGGAGGTCGGTAGAATTTATTGATAGGGGATGATAGAATTTATTGATAGGAGGGTGGTAGAATTTATGTAGATGTGGGAGAGGAGGGCGTTACGGGGGACGTAGAGGGTTGAATATGTCTAGGGGTAAATATAAAGTTATTTAAAAAAAAAAGCCAGTGTAAGCCCACTCATACCTCGTAAACACCAACACGAAATGTTAAACAGGTGGTCAGTACTTTAGGTTTGATTATCAGGAAAAACAGATACACTCAACTTTAGAAAAATATGCAATTAGTCTACATAACATCAGGCTCTGATCCAACATGAGGCCTGGTCACAGACCGGGTCGCAGGGGCGTTGACCCCTGGAACTCTCTCCAGGTAAACTCCAGGTATAAAAAACACAAAAATCTGCCTTCGCACATTTTACAAATTACAAAATAACACGCTGTTACTAGTTATATAACGTTAGGACATTTAAAAATTACACATACAATTCCTCATGACGGGTTCCAGCCTGCAGGTAAAAAAAAACTATTACTTCTGTACTCACCACAACTTACACATGCCCCACATAAATACCAAGGCAATGCCCATTCCATGGTCCACTTAAGAGTACAAGCAACCCCGCCCCCAAAAAAACAAAAAAAAAAAAAAAAACAACTGCGACCTAAGTATTACAACAATAAAATCACCACACACAACTCAACCTGCCTCCATGACATCTTCCCAGAGACTGTTATCACTCCACAGTGGATCATACGTCTCACTCAGTTCATCTATACGTGTCCAACTGGCCGTGTCTAATACGTGTCCCACTGGCCGTTTCTAACACTTGTCCACTTAAATTCTGACCGGCTTTGTCAAGCCGGTTTCACGAACCGCCCGGAGAGCTCAATATTGCCGCAATAAAAAGTGACATTAGTTGAATCTGTGTTCATTTACCTAACATTCTGTCGGCGTAATTCTAATTCAGAATAATACTCGCTTAAATAAGTTTTATGAGGATTAAGCCGGTCTTGTGTCCTCAGTACATGATGTATGGATATGGATAGTGGGGTGATGTTTATTTTACACTGTGTAGATTTACTTGGACACAATATTTGCTGAGATTATTATTATTCTCACGAGGTGCTCATCCCGTTGGGGTCATTCAGAGCCGAGGGAATGGGAGATAAACAGGTTTAGTTCTTGTCAGGAGACGATGGCTACAAGATCAAGGGGATTTTACAGCATCAAGGCACGCATATGCACTCACGCACGCACACACGCACACACCAGGAGCTGAGTCTCGACCCCTGGAACCACAATTAGGTGGTGAAGACACTCACTAACGAAGGCAGTGTGACCAAGGAAGCCGCGTCTCCTGAGGGTGACATGGAGGTCAGAGGTCGTTTCGTTGACCTCAAACTCAGCCTTGGCAAGACTCACCCACGACCACTCCAGCCGGAACTCCCGGGTGCTCATCCGATTCTCACCTGCATAAAAAAAAAAAATCAGATGAAATAGATGAATCCTTAAGTATATCGATTATTACCCACAAAAAAAGAATGGCCCCCTCTGGGGTATCACTTACGATATTGCCAGTCATATAAAACTCGTTTTTTTTTTCCATAAAAAAGTGTTGGAAAATCAGCCTGCGTCTTATATGCTCAAGGTCAGGGTCAAAGGTAGGTTTTGGGTTACACTTCAGCAGTTGTTTGCTAACGTTACGTTATAACTGCTGGTAACATCGTGGTGTCAGATCACGGACCTGAGACCCAAATGTTGAAACTGGTCTTGGGATCGTTTCTAGGCACTTAGTCAATCTTCATGACATTTTTATCCAAATAATTTATATAATGCTGATCGATGACATGAACGAACTCACATGAGTTATTATTATTATTATTTTATTTATAAACTGGTGTCAAGTCATGTCATGTCATGTCAAAACTTCCACTCTACCGTTTATGTGATAAGCTCCGTGTGGATCATCGAGGGGAAGCCTAGTGAAGGCTCCATCCCTCGTCCCTTAGCATCAAGAGACGCACTGCCTAGTTGTACTCTATTTCGAGCCCGCACACAGGTCCTCTTCAGCAGAATGAAATATGCAACTTCATGAATTTTCTGCATGTAGATCTGCTTTTGTTTTGTTAACACAGTTTTCTGAAATGCGACTTGATTCTACACGACCAACTGTACTAAAATTAGAGTGAAAATTTTGGCTAATATATTGATATACAGTTATTAAGTTGGTATACAATTGTTTACTTTGGCTTCAAAACTCAGCAGCCTAGCCTAGGTCGTTTGTGGTGACCCTGTGGTCGTTTGTGTGATCCTATGGTCGTTTGTGGCCATGATTATAATTATAATCACAAGTAAGCGTTAAACCCACCAGGGTCACACAACGCTGTCGCAATTAGGGGAATATTCCCATGCTAGGAAAAAAAAGTCACATTATTAATATAATCTAAGAAAAAGAAGCGCTAAACCCAAGCTTGAACAACTCAAAACTTGGAGAGGAAACTTAAAATGAGTTTTCGGTCCTTCCCACAACATTATTACATCGTTTTTGACTTGATAATGGTCCAGAAACTACCGAAACGCAGTCTAATTTGCCCTTTCCAAACTGAGGGTTAGTTGTAATTTGATCTCCTACCTCCCTTCCCCATATAAGTTTTTTCCATTAATTAGCTAAGTCATAACAACTACACAGCTTCGTCAACATGAACGACAGCTGTCACTCATCCTCACCTGCGTCAACGACACTGAAGCTGAAGGCGTCGCTGGTGTCGTTCACGTCGTTTCTTAAGACGTAAGCGACGCGACGCTCGTTCACATCCTCTGCAGAACAACGACGTAAGATGTTAGTTCACTGCCCTGTAGAGGCGACGTTTCGCCCACTGGAGCAAGGAACTGTATTCTCTAGGTAAAAGGGCACAAATGCAACTCATGCGACATTCCATTGTGGCAACGTTTCGCTCACCAGAAGCTTTGTCAAGCGTTACGGCTTAACAAAGCTCCTGGAGAGCGAAACGTTGCCACAATAAAATGCCGCACGAGTTGCATTTGTGTCCTTTTACCCAACATACTGTCGGTAATTCTATCAACATTAATACAACTATGGAACAACATTATGTTCATTTCCACGTGCAGAACTGAACTGTTGTCGTACCCACATCTTCAAGGGCGAAACGTTCATCTCTGTAAAACATTATTACACAAATAACGACGTTTCGGTCCGATATGGACTATTGACAAGTTACACTAACACACGAGGAAGAGGGTGCTAGTATATAAGGGAGAGGGGGAACAAGGACGGGATAGAGAGAGGAATTGGAGAAGTGATAGAGGTAATGCTGATAGAGGAAGCATGGAGAGCACTGAACCCCTAGGGATCACAGTGTCTGGGGAAATGGTGGATATTGGGCTTCAATCTAAGGAAGGGGAGCGCAGGTCCAATTCCATAGCTCAAGAGCCTATTACCGGCATCAAGGAACCTACCTTGAGAGATGACGACCTCTGTAGCCAAGCAACGCAAGATGTACATCACTCTGTACACGTTGAGAAGTGTACATTTCTGCGAATATACAGTGTAATATATCCTTTACTGTGTATCCAATGAAATATGTTGAAAAAGACACATATACGAAACGGTATTATTATTATTATTAAATATTTCGCCACGAGTGGCTTCTTCGGTACTAAATATGTACCCATCTGCTCCTGAGGTACCTTGCACAGGCTGAACACGGGATGCACCATGTTAATTCGGTAGCTAATAGTCTTCAGGTGGAGCTGCGCTAATGGACGTTGAGGTTTTAGATAACGTGTGGTTGTAACCCTCGCTGCTGCCTGTCCTCGCGTCGGAAATAACGAGCGCATTATTCCCAACGAATGAGGCGTTCCCAGTGCTGCCAAGTGCTGCAGATAACGCCAGAAAAGCTGTTTCTATACGTTCCTACTGCTAAATTGGGATGTACTATACGAGAAGTTTTGGCACCGCTGTATTGAAAATAATTTTCCACACGTGGCTATTCAAAAAATTCTTCCGAACTCTTACCTGACGGATTTAATTCAGTGACTGGAAGCTTTGAAGTAAGGAGAATCTTGCGCTCTTCCTGACATACAATTGTTCCCTCTAAGCCGGTAATGATATTTTTAGGAGTGTCTGAGGTCTGTATATGGGCGGCTTCTTCCTGATAAGTGTGACTTCTGGTAAAAGGCCGCCATTATCTCAAACCTTCTTATGCCGAGGCATGACTGTTTTTATAAAGGTTTATTTACATATTTTGAAGCGTGTTGCTGAGACTGCTTGATAAGGGCCTCACTTCTGGATAATATACCATTTGAGCTAATGACATTTTCATGCTAAAGTCTGACTATACATGGATGGGTGAGGTTTCCTCTAATAGTGTAGTGGGTGGGCTACATCTGAACCAACCTTTGGTTGATAAGTCACGTGTGAAACAGCTAGGCATCTTTATTTCGAAACGTTTCGCCTACACGGTAGGCTTCTTCACTTCTGGCACCGAAGCTACTGGTAAATACGACAGTCGAAAAACCCTAAGAAAACCCGTAATACGATTGTAAACATATGGAGAAGCGGATTTTTGAAAATGAAATTGGACAGGCCACTGATTTCCCTATTCCTTTCCCAATCCTTTTTTATATTACGTCAATCTTCCTTCCCACCTCCTTGCCAAGACAGAAGTATTTCTAGACTAGGGTAGCAGAACACTGTATTCACTCTCGTGAAAGAGTCTGAGAATGACTCAGTAGTGATGCTGTATGAACCTCGAGCAAAGGCACAATATTGCGACTAGAATTATACACAAATAACCCGCACATAGGAGCCCATGTGGATTACGCACTGGCCTGGAGTTCTACGGCTCGCTTGCCATGGGTTCTAGTCCCTCCCGTACCGTGATTAGGAGAGAGGAGCTTATGACGTCGTTTACAATTGTGACTTTGTAAATGGTCCAAGTCGGACCGAAACGTCGTCACAAGCTTCTCTCTTCTATGTGCGGGTTATTTGTCTGTCTTCTTATTCGTGTTCACGGTTAGGACAGTTACCCAACGTGTGAGATAGCTGCCACAACAATACTGGTGACCCGAGACTTTAACCAGGTGGTGTCACTGATGGTGCCACTGGCGGTGCTACCAGAGCCACAACACTAGATAAAAACAGTGCCAAGACAGCTAATGATGGCCTAGCACGGGGGAGAGAGGTCTGGGAAGGGTTGTAAAACATCAACTAATGTGTTTTCGTGATGGGAGGTAAGGAAATAAGAGTGATTGTGTGTTTACAAGTGTACCCCTGTAGTACTACTCTCATGGTTGTGTTTCTAGGGGGCCCTGACTCTTAACTTGCTATGACAGAGAAACACTCATTCCTAACTCTGTGAACTTACATCTATTCCTATAGCAGTGTATAAAAATCTGTGTCTACCACTTCTTCAACCAGGTCATTCCACTTTCTGACTTCCTTTTGACTTAAGAAATATTTTCTGACGACCTTGTGGCTCATCAGTGTTTAAATTCCAATTGTGCCCTTGTGTACCCGTTTTCCACCTTAAGAATTCATTCAGGCAATTCTATGAAACTCTCAGAGTATCTTGCATGTCTCTTAACATATTCCCCCTAGTCCTTCTATCCTCTAGTGTCATGATTTTAGCCTCTCATAGATTTTTTCATCGAGCTCTGGTGTTAGTCTCGCATCAAACCCCTGCACTCTAGTTTCTTAGCATGGTTAATCAGGTGAGGGGGTTCCAAGCTGGTGCTGCATACTCGAAGATGCACCTGAAATATGTTGCATAAGGTCATGAATAACTCTTTGCTGAGATTACTGAAACATAATCTTAGATTCGCTTAACATTAACACTGTTGATGTGATTCTCTCGCAAGATCCTCGGCACTGTTATCATCAGGCGATGGAGATAAATATAAGTACAGAGAGATGGGAAAGCTGTTAAAATGGAAGTCAGTTTGCAAAAAAAAAGGCCACAAAATTACGAGAGAGGACGGCAGCATCATTATGGAGACAAAAAAACACAAAGAGGAACAATACCGTGACTGGAACAATACTCAAATAACCCACTCATGGGGGAGAGAAACTTATGACAATATTTCGGTCACAAGTCGGACCGAAACGTCGTCGTACGCTTGTCTCTCCCATGGAAGATGTACCCCTCGACAGTCCTCGGCACCTGCACTCTATAAACATTGTGGGTGCAGCCTTGACACAGCCACGGCCGCCTTTCTTATTACTTACGATCACGTCAGGGGTCATACATCAGACCTCACGCTGCGCCCACTGCTATAATCTCTAAATGTTATCTAGATTATCAACGGCGGAGCGTGTAATTAAACGTTTGCGCAGCAATAAATAAGAGATATAGTAACCGGTTTTAACCTACTTGGAAAACTGGACGATTGCTCTCAAAACTTGTCCGCTCTGGCTTATATGGAATGCCAGGCTCTTTTTTTCCCCCCTGGTGGTTAAATTATAAAACCAGTAATTAAGAAAGATGCGGCTCTCTCAGTGTATGTACGCTGAAAAAATACACGCCTTTCAGTGTAAATACTCTGAGATGCTCTACTCTGTCGACGCACATGCGCACCTCTCAGTGTATATATACTGGGACCTACACCTCCCAGTGTATATACACTGGGATCCACACCTCTCAGTGTATATATACTGGGATCCACACCTCTCAGTGTATATATACTGGGATCCACACCCCTCAGTGTGTATACACTGATGTCCACACCTTTCAGTGTATATATACTAGGTTCCACACCTCTCAGTGTATATACACTGGGATCCACAACTTTCAGTGTATATATACTGAGACCCACACCTTTCAGTGTGTATATACTGAGACTCACACCTTTCAATCTACGCGGCCCGGTCTGTGACCAGGCCTCCTGTTGGACCAGAGCCTGATAAACCAGGCTGTTACTGCTGGCCGCACGCAGTCCAACGTACGAACCACAGCCCGGCTGATCAGGTACCGACTTGAGGTACCTGATGTGTATATACTGAGTGTGTATATACTGAGACCCACACCTTTCAGTGTGTATATACTGAGACCCACACCTTTCAGTGTGTATATCCTGAGGGCCACACCTATCAGTGTATATACTACCCATCTTCCTTTTTGGGGAAAATAAAAATCGAGATAAAAACAAGAATACACAAATTAAGAGCTAAACCCGAAAAGGGTCATGCAGAGATGCATACACATAAACAAGGTAAAAAATATTTATGATGAACATAAATTACAAAGACGGACAAAAATAAACAGAGGAAATTAAAATAAAGAAAACGGGCAAAAACAGGAAAGTCACACGTAAATACTAATGAAAACGGAGGCTTAGACGGTATAATAATAATCTTTATTTCTACAAGTACACGATACAACTTATACAGACCATAGCTGACATCAATGATATATTACTATATAGAAATCCCCTTGTTATGCAGAGCATTTCGGGCAAATTAGGTCAATTTTGTCCCCAGGATGCGACCCACACCAGTCCACTAGCACCCAGGTACCTATTTTACTGATGGGTGACCATGGACAGCAGGTGTCTTAAGGAAACACGTTCTAAAGTTTCCAGCCATACCGAGAATCGAACCACAGACCTCAGTGTGTTAGCTGAGTGCGCTACCAATCGAGGTACGGGAGTGTATGGGGAGGTTATGGGGTGTACATGAATGGGTGACGGTACAGTAGACAGAGTGGGGTGTACATGAGAATACATGGGGAAAGACGTATGCCAGAGGACTTGCCAGTCCCCACCTAGACTGTCTACTAAGAACTATCTAGTTCTACCTAGATTAAGGACTATTGTGTTATCTAGGAGCGCTAGTCAAGGACTAGTAGCGATAGATGACTGGGTAGAGAAGACAAGTTGATTGGCTCAGTAAGATCAAATGGTTATTGATTACAATCATTACCATATTTTTTAAAGGTGTGGACTGGTAAGCCAGTGGAAGGCCTCGGACAGATGACCAAAAGCTCCAGCGGCGGGTCATTATATGACTAAGACCCGCGTCAGGAAACACTTATCCTGTCTCCTGACGAACCGAACCTTCCCTAACCTGATTGGCTCAACTAATCCTGCTGCTGTTCATGGTGAATCAAGAGAGTAGCTGTTTAGAGGCTAATTCTTATGCTAATGGATTAGTTGAGGCTGTCGAGAATGGACACATCCCATAGACATATATACTAAGTGAAGGCTGCTTCTCCACAGCGGGATAAATAACACTAACTCACTCCACGTCAGTCAAACTCTTGACAACACCCACACGTCTGAGGGATCAGTCACACCTATGGGAGTGGATTATACCATTAATTACATAAGCTGCTTAAGGCCAAGTCAAATGGGGTGGTTTTAATATTACGCTAAGTAAATACAATACTGCAACCTAGAAATTCAATTTGAGAAATGGCTATACCTGGGGTATATCTGGAGGGTATTCTGGGGGTCAACGCTCCCACAACCCTGTCCATGACCAGGCCTCGAGGTGAACCAGGGAATGATAAACCAGGCTCTCACTGCCGGCCGCATGCAAACCGACCGATGTACGAACCACAGCCCAGCTTGTGAGGTGCTGATGCGTTAATAATACAACGTACATACAAATTACAATATAACAGGAATGGGAAAAATACATTTACGTACAGTTCAGGGCATTTGTTAAAGAAATCGTTTTATCACGAGTCAAAACGTTACCTTAAAAATGACCTGAAATATACAAAAATGTGTTTTTTCCAAAGATTCTCGATAAGACTGCGCCATTTACAACCAAAAGATGAATGGCTGATCGCGGGTTCTATCCCCGCCCGTGGTATGTTTTTTTTTCGGGTACACAAAAATAGTTACGTGAATTATCATACACAGCATATGTATAGATTACCCAGGACAACCCAAAAAAGTTAGACAAAGCGACTTATTTCCATTGGGGTCCTTGGGAAGACTGATACCATCAGCATTTGATATTCCCAGGAGGTCACCCATCCAAGTACTAACCAAACCCAACGTCGCTGATCTGACTAGAAGCGGTGCTTTTAACATGCCATTGCAAAATCTCTAAATCATTGACAAAAAAAAAAATGGCTTGAAGCTCGACTCATTAAGCTCACCTCGAGAGGAGTGCGAGTCGACGCCCTCCCACAGCTACACACGTCAAGACTGAAGATAGAAAGCCAAGAAATTAGGCTCAGGAGGGGGACTAATTTGTCACTGGTGCCACCAACAAGAGGCGAGGCTTTTAATATATGGAACATAAACGTTACCCCTTTGATGAGGTCGGGAAAACCACCTCAGCAGGGGTAACTAACTAAATCGCAAATAAGGAAAAAGGCCAGCCATATAAGGGGGTGGTTTTAATTGATTTTCTCGACCAGGGATGCAAATTTCTCAGAATTATCTCCCGTCGCCCCCCTCAGCTTCCCCCAAACATGGTTAGCGTTATCACGGAGAAGAACTTTAATTTTGAACGCTGTGTTAATAGCAAACAATTTGCGGTTTATGGAGTTTTATTGAGGAGACGTTTCGCTCACCTGGAGTTTACCTGGAGAGAGTTCCGGGGGTCAACGCCCCCGCGGCCCGGTCTGTGACCAGGCCTCATGGTGGATCAGAGCCTGATCAACCAGGCGGTTACTGCTGGCCGCACGTAGTCCAATGTACGAACCACAGCCCGGCTGGTCAGGTACCGACTTTAGGTGCCTGTCCAGTGCCTGCTTGAAGAACATAAGAACATAAGAATGGAGGAACACTGCAGAAGGCCTACTGGCCCATACAAGGCAGGTCCTTATCAAAACCACCACTACCTAAGCATTTACTCCTGTACTCACGACACTAATCAAACCCAGCCCCTCCCACTCATATATTTGTCCAATCTCTTTTTAAAGCCACCCAAGGTCCTAGCCTCTATCACCCTACTCGGAAGATTGTTCCACGCATCTACAACTCTGTTCGAAAACCAGTACTTGCCTATGTCCTTTCTAAATCTAAATTTATCCAATTTAAATCCGTTATTTCTCGTTCTTACTTGGTTCGATATCCCCAGTATTTTATTAATATCGCCAGGGGTCTATTGGTAATCCCCCTTATGTATGCTGGGAGGCAGGGTTTGTTAACAGTTTATCGTGAATATCTCGAAATATTTACCATATAATCTTATAAAGATTTAAATATTTTTTAACAATGTCGTTGCAATAATAATAATAATAATAATAATAATAATAATAATAATAATAATAATAATAATAATAATAATAATAATAATAATAATAATAATAATAATAATAATAATAATAATCTTTATTTCTACAAGTACATGTACAATTTTTTTTTTTTAATTGACCATAATTTTTAAAGGGGTGGACCGGTAAGCCAGCGGAAGGCCTCGGTCAGATGACCATAAGCTACAACGGCGGGTCATCTGACTAAGACCCGCGTCAGGAAACACTTGTCCTGTTTCCTGACGAACCTTACCTAACTTAACCTATAAATAACGACACTACTAATATAAATAACGACATTACTAATATAAATAACTGCAACCACCAGGCATATTATAAATCCAAGCGTGGGTCTCCCGAGAAGAATTTATAAACAATGCGTGATTTACAATACTGCCAGCTTGCTGCCCACCTCCATATACGGGTGAATTCGAAAACTCTGCCCAAAATAAGGAAAAATCTATAAGGGTGGAAAGTTCAGAGGAACTGGATAAACGCTGAGCACACCTGTCTTGTTTATGTTAACAAAAATGTAATATTATCGTAGCTTCGACACAAACAAAAACGATAATGCAATTATTATTATTATTTTTATTTGTAGTAGTATTACTGACTACTACTACTAATAATAATAATAATAATATCTTTATTTCTACCAGTACATGTACAAGGTATACAGACCATAGCTGACATCAATGACATACTACTATAGAAAGACCCTTGTTATGCTGAGCATTTCCCGCAAATTAGGTCAATTTTATCCCAGGATGCGACCCACACCAGTCGACTAACACCCAGGTACCTATTTTACTGATGGGTGAACATGGACAGCAGGTGTCTTATGAAAACGCGTCCTAATGTTTTCCAGCCGTACCTGGGAATCGATCCCCGGACTTCAGTGTGTGAGGTGAATGCGCTAGTGATCGAGCCAGAAATAATTTGCATTATAAGTCTTGTACATGTATGGTATAGAATCAGATACATGTGCAACTTTTCAAGACTGAGGGACTGATTACCTAATCTTTTGTATATCTCTACGGTCTTCCAATTATGCCCTTGACTTTGTATTGATAAAGCTAATGGATGGCTAAACGTCTACAATAAAGATACCCAATTATTAAACACATGTGTTTAATTCTTCTTTATAATCCTTAACATAAATCCATAATTAGGACCCTAAAACAATTCGCTATTTCTCACACGTCCCAGCAGCAACAGCAGCAGACACAGCAACAGCAGCAGACTCAGCAGCATCAGCAGACTCAGGAACAGCAGCAGACGCAGCAGCAGCAGCAGCAGACACGACACAAGGTAGGCAAACTAATGGAATAATAGCGGACAGACATTATCACAGACCATCTTGAGTTACCACACCCCCCCGACAACAGTAGATGGGACGGCTGCTCATTTATCTATCACAATCTATCTAGCGTCGCCACGGTAATTTGCTCATGGTGAGGACCAAGAGATATTGCCTGGCCTCTCGTTGAGTAATTATCATATTTATATGTCACCTATTAATATATTTATTAGCTTATTGTGAGAGACGACAGGATGGACGTGGGATGCACAATACACTAGCCATTTCGGTGGCAAAATCTAAAAAAAATCCAAAGTAACTCGGAGGAACCTCTCAACCATAGTGTTAAAACAGAGGCACATCGTATGGAATTATTTGAGATCTTAAGTTCTGCAAAGGTGGATGAATAAGACACATTCACAGCAGTTAGGTATCCATATTGAGGAACGTTTCGCCCACACGACAGGCTTCTCCAGTCTAGTGGGTAAATGCTGAGAGAGAGAGAGAGAGAGAGAGAGAGAGAGAGAGAGAGAGAGAGAGAGAGAGAGAGAGAGAGAGAGAGAGAGAGAGAGAGAGAGAGAGAGAGAGAGAGAGAGATAAAGAGAGAGAGAGAGAGAGCAGAAGGTAGGGTCATTCACTCTATACCGCCTTGAGATTTTAGCCATCATTCATCTTCCACAGTTCCCCCTCCCATAAAAAAAGGGGGAAAACACATTCACCATCATTCATTCAACTGCTGCCTCTTACCGCTGTTTTATTTCTGGGCAAGAAATCAGACTAATTTTAACGCGTGTCTGGGTGTCTTAAGACATGTGTTTACCCTGGCAGTCAATTCCGAGGGTCGTCACCCCTGAGGCTCCGGTCCAAGACCGATGAATTTGGCTGTTACTCAGTCTGTGATACCTTCACTCCATGATCTGTCTGTGAAGAGGACTCGCTAGCAGTGTTTCGGTTCGCAACTTTGAGGACCCAGGTTCGAGTCACAAGCAGGACGAGACGTATGGGCAAGTATTCCAACACCTGCTGTCGCCGATCACCTAACAGTAAACACACTAATATATATATATAAATATATATATATATATATATATATATATATATATATATATATATATATATATATATATATATATATATATATATATATATATATATATATATATATATGTGTGTGTGTGTGTGTGTGTGTGTACTCACCTAGTTGTGGTTGCAGGGGTCGATTCATAGCTCCTGGCCCCGTGTGTGTGTGTGAGAGAGAGAGAGAGATACTGACTGAGAGATGCACACTCCACAGTGTATATATCACTGATTCCTTATATAAATCGAGTTAATTTACATGGTGCTCAAGTAAACATCGTGCGCTACATATCATATACGCAAATGTGTAAGTGCGTAGCGCCCAGTATACGCTATCACAGACATAAATATATTGACCAGGTTCGTTAACGTCGAAATTCAGTACGCTATAAACTGCATGTAAATACGCAAACTCTTACGCAAGTTGGTGGTGACGCTGCTGGTGCTAGTGCTACAGCTGTTGTTGTTGCTGCCATTACTGCTAGTTGTTTTTTCTACTGCTATTGGTGCTGTTTCTGCTGCTGGTACAGTTGCGATTGTTGCTGATAATTTGGCTGATGCTGTTTTTGCTACTGCTGTTTCTTCTAGTGTACTTTAGACACATGTACTCAGTGTGAGGGATGCACAGGACTTCCGTGTACTTCAGATGTACTCACACAGCTCAAGACCCCTTACAGCACACGCTGGAGGGCCACCCGCTGTGCACAGCAGGCGACGACACTGAGTGATGACCCCTCCAGCAGCAGAGTCTTGAAAAGCCACGAGAAGGAGATGTTTGCCAGAGGAGGAGTTTTTTAAGGATGTGGCTGCAGGTCCCCATCATGTATAGACAAATATACTCACCCATCACTGTAGACACACCCATAACACACACACGACCACTACATAAACACAGACACACACCAGCACAGACAGACTTCATGAAAAAGACACACACAGATGGGATACAGGAACAAGGGGCCACAACTGGAAATTAACAACTCATAGGGATGTTAGGAAGTATTTCTTCAGCTTTAGAGTTGTCAGGAAGTGGAAGAATATGGAGAATGAATTAGTGTAGGCAGGATCTGTACATATATTTAAAATGATGTACGATAAGGCTCTTGGTGAAGGGAGAGAGTAGCCCTAGTAGCGACTATCGAAGAGTCGGGGACCAAGAGCTATGAATCGACCCTTGCAATCACAAATAGGTGTGTACATACACCTATTAAAAATATTTTAGACTTTTGCCGCCGAAGCTGCTAGTTTATTGTGCACTCATATTCAAGCTGTGAGAGGCAGCTTAAGATTATATAGACACGTATAAGGCCCAGGAACTATAAAATTAAATATACGAGTATATCTGCGACATATGACTGGCACACGACAGATTACCGATAAAAAACGGACGAATAAAAAAAGAACTGATCACCTCATACCAAGGTTGAGGGACTGACCCCGTCAAAACTACTACTTCTACTGTCTCCACTGTTACAATCGTCTGTTGTGCACGTGAAAAGTTTTCGCCAAGCGCAATTTGACCTAAATTCAGACAGGCTTGAAACGACAGACTGTTCAATGCAGGTTCTTCTTGCAAACCGAACATACTGCCACTAACTGCGAGTCACCACTAAGGCCAGTGGCAGGTGGGAACACTGAGGCAACTCAGCAACTCTCCTTACAGTTCATTAATGCGTCTTCAGGTCCCACGTAGGTCCCCGGGGGAGTATAATGGATGAGCAGGTAACATACGTCGTCTTGCTCAATGGATGAACAGGTAACATAAGTCGCCTCGCTCAGACGTTTATTTGTGCTGTGTCAACTCATTAGCGGAGAGGTCGGAGATCGGGGGTCGAATTAGTAGGGGTCGAGATCGCGGGGTCGAATTAGTAGGGGTCGAATTCGTGGAGACGAATTCGTGAGACATGACCACTGGAGTTCTACTTCGGGGGAAGGGTGTCGGATTCGTTAAAATGAGGTCGTAAATCCTTCTTATGAGGTCGTAGTCGAATGTATGAAGGTCGAATGTGTAGGGCCTGCAGCACAGCCTCGAGTGTGAGAGTCGAAGTGGGAGATTAATAATGTACTTTGAATCGTCTTCTCCTCCCCACACTTGTCATCTGTCTCACAGCAGCAGCTTGGGTTATCCATGATATTCCTCATCATATTCTTCCTCTCTCACTCCTTCTTGACTTCGCATCCCTCAACAGGTTACCTCCTTCACCACTTACCTGTGTAGCCTTTGTCCAGTGACTTCTCTGTGACCCGTGATGCCCTTCCTCTCAATGACTCTTCAGAATTAGTGACCCCCCTCCCGCCATCCTCATTATTTACTTGATCAGCTCTCTCTCTCTCTCTCCAGTACTATAATTACCTTTTTATTCGACCGATGAAGCCTGCTACATGGGCGGAAGGTTTCACCAATAAAGATACCTAAGTGTTGCACATGTGTGTGTTAATCATTTATCAGAATCATGGTTGAAGGGAGTACTGCCAGCAGTAAAATTCTCTTTATTCAGGACGACGTAGAGGTCCAAGAAGAGCTTTATCTGGACGATGTTTCCCACCCAGGAAAGCTTTTGCAGGACTTGAAAAAATTGGCTTCACAGAACGATCGTTGTCATAACAGTCTTGTTCGGTAGTAGGGCGGCAAACGACTCCCGATAACTTCAGGGAAAAAATACTGCGGTCCTGAGACCCTTACCTGGAGTATACCTGGGGAGGGTTTCGGGGGTCAACGCCCCTGCGGCTCGGTCTGAGACCAGGCCTCGTGGTGGATCAGGGTCTGATCAACCAGGCTGTTACTGCTGGCCGCACACAAACTGACGTACGAACCACAGCCCGGGTGGTCAGGTACTGACTTTAGGTGTCTGTCCAGGGCCTTCTTGAAGACAGCCAGGGGTCTATTGGTAATCTCCCTTATGTATGCTTGGAGGCAGTTGAACAGTCTTGGGCCCCTTGATCACCTCAAATACATAAGAAGTATAAGAGGAGACAGACTATGGTGTAAATCTTGGTAACTGATACCGACAAATTAAACACATTTTTTAGAAAACGTCCCAGGACTGAAACGTTTTCTTAATAAATATGTCCTAGTGTTTGTTTACGTGTTTTCTTAAACAAGACAGACTATACATGTCTCTATCTTCATTAAAGAATAGTGAAATTCTCAGAAGGCCGGTGGCCACAGAGGACACAGTGTTGACATTCCGGCAGCAGTGGTGATGAAGCTTGAGTCTTGGGATTAGTAAATGAGACGGCGGCTCCGCCAGCGGTAACTTTGGTTATTTAAGACCTCGTAACTAGTCCTTTAATGTCTCGTAGGGAGGGACTCTGGGGGCTGATGAAGAAAGAGAAGGGCTGTAGGGTTAAGGGAATGATACCCTTTAACAGTCGTCGTTCATAACCTTAAATTTTTAAAAGGGGAGGACCGGCAAGCCAGAGGAAGGCCTCTGTCAGGTGACCAAAAGCTCCAGTGGCGGAAGGACCCTTGCTTAATCCTCGGGCGGGAAGAAATACTCAAGATTTCGAACGCCTGATGCCCCAGTTCACCTAACAAGAGATACCTTGGTGTTAGCTATAAAGGTAGAATTATCGATAATATGTTAGGTAAAAGAACACATGTTCAACTAATGTGACATCTTACTGTGTCAACAATAAGATCTCACATTCACTCCTGGGAAGCGAAACGTTGCCACGATGTCGCATTAGTTGCACATGTGTACTTTTACCTAACATCTCAGTTAGCTGTTGGGGATTGCATCATCGGTGGAGGGTACAAAGACCTCATTAAAAAAAAGAATGCTGGTCTTTCTTGGGTGTTTGGACCCGGCTTACAGATGCGAGTGGGTCTTTCGTGGGTGTCTGGACCCTGCTTACGGATGCGGGTAGGTCTTTCGTGGGTTATTAACCATCCGTTGTTAATATTAATAATAACCATCCGTTGTTAATATTAATATTAACAATCCGTGGTTAATATTTTTAATTTCTTCCATAAAGCTTCTTAGGTCAGACTCGGCTCATGTGACCCCAATGGAAATAAGTCACTCTGTCTGACTTTTTTTGGGTTATCCTGGGTTCTCTACACATATGCTGCTATGTATGATAATGTATGTAAATGTATTTGTGTATACCTGAATAAACTTACTTACTTACTTACTTACTTACTTACTTACTTACTTACTTACGACTGTTGTCCTTGACTGGTCAGAGCAGATGTCAGCTGAGACACAATGTTATCTTAGATTGGAGGTCCTCGGTCCCCCAGTCCTGATGTGTATTAATAAGACTGAGGGACTGAACACCTGTCAAGACGTAAAGATTGATCACCTCAAACTACTTCTTAGATTGTTGACGTGACAGGTTCTTAGATTGTTGACATGACAGGCAGTGGTGGGTGGGCCTTTGATCAAGCGTGAAGTTGCTAACAGCTGCTGACATTAAAGGAGAGGGCAGGTTATTGCCAGCTGTCTGGGCAGGGCAGATGAAGTCACCATTCTCTCAGAGACACAATTGCATGAGCAAGCACGTGCAGGGCTGAGACCCTGGGTAGCTTTAAAAATAAATTGGGCAGACATATGAGTAGGAGGGGCTGGGTTTGATTGGTGCCATTGTACGTAGGTAACTTTGGGAAGGGTTGGTTATGATAAGGACTTGCCTTGTATGGGCCAGTAGGTCTTCTGCAGTGTTCCTCTATTCTTTTGTTTTACCAGTAAATTATTTGCAAACACGAAGACGTATATGGGCAAATATGAAAATGATGCGTGTATAGAAGCCCATAAAGAGGGACACACACACGGGGCCAGGAGCTGTGAATCGACCCTAGCAACCACAATTAGGTGAGTACAAGAAAAAATAAACTTACTAAGCACTATAAGGATGAAAACGAGAATATCCTCCCACACATCACGTCACACAACCATGTCAGTAGCCTTGATAACTCTTACTTACATCTGGGCCCCAACACATTAAGGGCCCCAACACATTAAGGGCCCCAACACATTAAGGGCCCCAACACATTAACACACACGACTGAGAAATTGTTTTCTCGTCTATACGGGTTACATTACACGGGGGGAAAAAACAACGGAATTCGGAGTGAAGAGAGTGAAACACACCATGGTACGGGTGGGGATTGAACTCGCGGCAAATGTCATAACGATTTCGTGCGTCATGAAGAGACTAACCAGCCTCCCGAGGATGGTATATTTAAAGGGCATTAGAAATACCCCCAGCGATATATATCCTTTATTAATCTCTAATAATGTCTGACCGTTTTATTATGCACCTCGTATCTATTCTGTGGAAATCAATAAAGATTCCTGAACCGACAGATGATAACAGTTACTGTCTAACAATATTTGTTAGGTGAAAAAGCAATTACCGGAGTTTTTTTTTTAATATTTTGTTATTATTTATTATTGTAATTTATTAAAGATGTCGCTTTATTAAGTCTGCAATAATAAGGTATTACTTTAATACGATTAATTTCTGGAAGCATATTGCTGTTATGTATTATATTGCCGTCCACCACTGACAAACTGCCATCCACCACTGACAAACTGCCATCCACCACTGACAAACTGCCATCCACCACTGACAACTACCATCCACCACTGGCAAACTGCCATCCACCACTGACAAACTACCATCCACCACTGACAAACTACCATCCACCACTGGCAAACTACCATCCACCACTGACAAACTCCATTCACTACTGGCAAACTCCATCCACCACTGACAAACTACCATCCATATATAAACTACCACCCACCATAACTACCACCCACCACTCACAGCTAGCCAGCCACCATTACCACCCACCACAACTACCACCCACCCCTACCACCCATCACAACTACCACCCATAACTACCACCCACCACAACTACCACCCACAACTACCACCCACAACTACCACCCACAACTACCACCCACCACAACTACCACCCACCCCTACCACCCACCACAACTACCACCCACCACAACTACCACCCACCACAGCTAGCCAGCCACCATTACCACCCACCACAACTACCACCCACCACCTACCACCCACCACAACTACCACCCACAACTACCACCCACCACAACTACCACCCACCACAACTACCACCCACCACAACTACCACCCACCACAGCTAGCCAGCCACCATTACCACCCACCACAACTACCACCCATAACTACCACCCACCACAACTACCACCCACAACTACCACCCACAACTACCACCCACAACTACCACTCACAACTACCACCACAACTACCACCACAACTACCACCCACCACAGCTAGCCAGCCAGATGTATGGTCTCATCTCACCGTCTTAAGCCTGGCTTCTTATCTTCCCAGACACGTCGATCAACGCACACAACATCTGCATAAATTTAGATTCAAATTCGATTATCACACTTTTCCAAATACGAAAATCATTTCTGTGTATTTCCTAGTTTGTTTATGGTAAACTTAGTCCCTACTCTCCTGACTCGTGGAGAGTAAAAAATAAAAAAAACGCATATTTTTGCGTAAGTCGTGAAGGGTGGAGCGTAATGCCATGATGTTTCTGTATATTAATGATTTTTTGTTGCCATAACTGACTGACCAATGCAATTGGTTCCCAGATGAGTATAGTGTACCTCCTGGTGAGCCTATGGTGTGTCCAGCTGGGGGATACACGCACCCTAGGCTGGAAGCCCCGGACTTTACACGTATCATATATGCAGGGCTTGGTGAGGACTTAATGGTGTATATTCCAGTGCTGGTTGAAGTCTGTTAGTCGCTGGTCAGTGTAGGTATCACCAGTGTTTGTGTTACCAGTGTTACTACGGTCTGGTCTGCCACCAGTGTTGGCAGTGTTCGTTACGGGAATGGTTAAAGTTACGTTTATCTGTTATTTTGTTATTTGATCCTTGTTACGTATGTAAAACAGGACACAGTTGACTGCTGGAGAGGCGAGGAACCAAGGCGTCACACGCAGCTTAAGTTCTCCGTGTTCACGGCACAGCACGATCTGTACTCACCTAGTTGTACTCACCTAGTTGTGGTTGAAGGGGTCGAGTCATAGCTCCTGGCCCCGCCTCTTCACTGGCCACTACTGCGGCCACGATCTGTGTGTGTGTGTGTGTGTGTGTGTGTGCGCCCTCACGTCTCTTAGTTGATCTCTATCTCTTGCCTCATCTTTGCCTACCCAATAAGTTAAAATTTTAATTAGAGAGTTCTTCGCACTAGGCATTTATAAGACTATGTGATCACTGGTCTACGTAAGACTCCATTGCTACATTCTTGTCCAAAGCTTCGCTTACTATTACATATACATTATTGTATATATATATATATATATATATATATATATATATATATATATATATATATATATATATATATATACATATATATGTATATGAGAAGGGAATTAGGAGACTTGAGCCATAGGGATGCAATGGCAAATCATTTACAGTAACTTGATTCATGCTTGTGTTACGAGAAGGCCTCTGGGAAGACTTGCAGGGTCGCAGTTGGTGGCCACTGCTAACCCAGTTCATCTTCTGGTGATTCTGAGATCATGTAAATGAAGTCAGCTTGGCCGAGTCGGTGGTAACGTTTGTCAGGAACAGGACAATATCCTGATGCAGGTGTCTGTCAGATGACACGCTGGCTTACCTGATATATATATATATATATATATATATATATATATATATATATATATATATATATATATATATATATACCACGTTAACCCGTCTGCCGGCTTATTTGTGCTATATACCAGAGGTAAACATCCACTGGCTTATCGATACTGAGTTTCCCACGTCATATAAAAATAAAGAAAAGATCACATTTTCCCGTCCTAGGACTGACGGGTTCTGGAGCTGACGGAACACACCTGCAGACTAACATGATTTGGTATTCACCTGATCTCTCTACCTTGCCCACGTAGATGTACCCTCTCTCTCTCTCTCTCATTTACCCATACATCTCGCCCTGCCCAAGATGCCACCCACAACAGTCTATTAACACCCAGGTGTCTATTTACTGCTAAATGTACAGGAGGGGGGGGGGAAACAGGTGTAAGGAACTTACCTATCCTGAAGCCCTTGCAAACAGGAGGTACACACTTGGCAGGTCGTTCACTGTGAGGTTTTTCGTAAGTCATACTAAACATAGCAATAAGCTGAAAGCTTGGCACTAAGCTTAGGTGTGGGAGGCAGATCATTGATCAGTTTGACACTTCACCTTTCTCACTTCTCTGTGGCAAATCCTCGTCTGTTTGATGTGGTTAGTCGGATTAATCTCTCTCTCCTCGTTTAACACTGGGGATGATATGCGTTAAATCCTCACTGAAGTTTGGCTAATGTGAGGTGAGTTTATTCTCGTGAGTCAGTGAGGTGTGTGGGGTCTGGTTTCTCTCTCTCTCTCTCTCTCCAAGTATCTACCTATCTATCTATCTATTTTATCTATCTATCTATCTATTATCTATCTATCTATCTATCTATCTATCTATTATATATATATATATATATATATATATATATATATATATATATATATATATATATATATATATATATATATATATACCATGCCACTAAGTCTCTATCATACTCCCTACAGAGGCACCATGTTCCCCCAATACCATCACCCCGCACCACCACCATACCATTAGTAGAAGCATACACGAATCATGGCACTCTCTTTTTCTCTTTGCTTTCTTTCCCCCTTCCCCTCTATCCTCCCTTGCTTCCTTCCCCATTTCATCGTCCCTCTCTTCCATTCTCCGAAGCAAAACTTACTGAAGAGTCTGTTGGAAATTATGTACCGGGCAGACCACTATTTAATCACCCCATTTCGTCCTGTCTGGGGCAAAACATCGTCTTTCAATTAAGGTTTGGTCTGCACATAGTACCACTCTTCCATACCAGTCTTGTCGTGAGTTGACTGGTAAGTATAGGAGTAGAAGCTGACTGATAACTGTAATGGAGCAGTGGATAGTATGTAATGTTATTGTTGGTAGTAGTCGTCTAGTTGTCACTCAGTTGCATTTTGTAAGGGTCAAGCTATAGCACCTGGCTCCGCCTCTTTATCTCAAGCGTGTTAGTTACCATTTTGTCCTAGGCACATGTCGATTAGACACTAGCCTGTGTGTATGTGTGTGACTCACCAATCACAATGTGGTGCAGGGTCGAGACTGCTCTGGCCCCGCCTCTGCTGTCTGCTACTGTCCGTCTCCTGCTGTAGTAGTGTAAAGTGCTGTGTGATTGGTGTATGTGGCGTGGGTCAGCACACAAACACCTAAATATGTCTAGAACTTACCAAACACAGGCAGGATAAATTTATGGATTTCCTTGGGCGTCAGGTTTATTTTGGGGGTGAAATAGGTGATTAATGTGTGCTTATAAGGTATGGCAGTGTGTGTGTGTGTGTGTGTGTGTGTGTGTGTGTGACTCACGAAATCATAATGACAGGATTACAAACAAACCACACCACGGGTGGGGATTGAACTCGCGGCGGGTGTATACAAACCAAAAAGTGTGTATCTCTCAGTGTATATACATCAAGAAGTGTGTATCTCTCAGTGTATATACACCAAGAAGTGTGTATCTCTCAGTGTATATACACCAAGAAGTATGTATCTCTCAGTGTATATACACCAAGAAGTGTGTATCTCTATGTGTATTAAACTACACATAGTGAAGATGTACTCTCAGTGTGATTAACAGATAGAATGTGTTGAAAGATTATCAGTGTAATATAACAGCACAAATTGTTATGTGTATATACACCAAGAAGTATCTACAGGTTATATAAAAACCAAACCAGTGGGTTGACTCAGTGTATATACACTCAGAAGTGTGTATCTCTCAGTGTATATACACCAAAGTGTGTATCTCTCAGTGTATATACACCAAGAAGTGTGTATCTCTCAGTGTATATACACCAAAAAGTGTGTATCTCTCAGTGTATATACACCAAGAAGTGTGTATCTCTCAGTGTATATACACGTCTGAAACTAACACATAGGTGAAAGAAAATTACCCAGATCTGTGACTTTAACAGAAACTAAAAGTGTGTTGAAAAGAAATTAATCATAATAAATATCAAACAGCAAATCAATATTGTTAGGGATTTTAACACAGCACAACAGACTATCAAAACAGACGTTATTGATGGAAAAAGAAAACCATTGGGTTGACTAGTGTGACTTACCTTGTGTGAAAGAGGTTAGTGATGTATTGTAAGAGGGAACAGCCACCAGATGGCCGTACCGAGGCAGTGTTTCCACCCAGTATGTCAGCGACTCTGGTGGGGAATCCCGGTCCTCAACTACTAACACGCGAGGAGACAACACAAACCCCAGGGGACCATCACCGTCACTGTCCAGGGAAGCCAAGAAGGAAGCACCCTTATTCACTGTCAGTTTGGGAACACCGTTGTCCACTGGTTCAACCCTCACGACGAGTTGTTGGGGCTTCCGGATGAGGTAGTCGGTGTCCGGATAAACGTAGAATTCGGCGTGAGTGCCGTCGGTTGCGATGAAGTGAATCCGATCAGCCAGAGTTTCCGATCCATCGTGGTGGTATGTGATGAGGTTTGAATCCAAGTCTGACTGCGTGAACTGGCGTGTGACTCGAGTCTTGTTGTGAAGGACTTTGCCATGCAATGGGACGCGCGTTACAGTGAACCTTAAAAGGTCTGGTGTTGTGTCTTGGTCTTCCAGTTTGAGCTCAAAGGGTGTGATGAGTTTCGAAGATCCTTCCTGAACCCTCAACTCTCCAACAAATAGTACCGGATATTTGTTTTCAACGTCGCTGATTGAAATTCGAAAAGTCCTAAAGACAGAGTTGAAGCCGTCCGTAACCACAAACTCAAATGAATCCATCTTCATCTCATCTGTAGAATCATGAATGTAAAAAACTCTTTTCCCTGCTAGCTGAAGCTGTGTGAAGCTGGTGATGGGGAAGCCCGGCATTTCGGCGAGTTCTAAGTGACCCTTAGAAGGCATTCTTGTGATTGTGAAATTGAGAAGCTCGTCAGCACTGTTTACATCACTGGTACTGAGAATGGCTGTTGTTAGAGCCACTCTTCCTCCCTCGGGAAGTTCAACTCCTTTGTTTACAATGATGGGATAGATGTTGTCCTCACCTTTAATGCTGATGTAGAAAATTCTGTCCGAGTTTGTGTTTTTACCATCCGTCAGATCAAACTTAAGTGCATCCCTCACACCGGGAAGTCCTGTGTGTCGGTACTGAATCACGCCATCGTCAATGTTCTTCTGGCTGAAATTCATCCCAACCTTGAGGTCATTTAAGTGCAGTAATGTAGTGAGTTCTAGGAACTCGATCACACCGAACCTAGGAGCTTCACGGATGATATAGGTGAGATTTTTGTCATCTGAATCTAGGTCCTGAGCCATCAACTCCTTATTAGTGATTATAGTTGCTTCTTGAATGTCAACCTCGATGCCAGTGTTGAGGGTGAGCCTAGGTGCCTCATCGTCCTCTGGCAGAATCCTGACTTTGACTTTTCTCGTGACCAGGTGCTCCGGGTTGCCGTCAGTGAGCTGCAGTTCAAAGTCATCTTTCGTGGTCTCGCTGTCGTCATGGCTGTACACAATCTTGGATGAGAGTTTCAGGTCTTCCATGGTAAATTGATCTATATCCCTGAACCCTGAGGACCCTTGCTGCAACACTCGACCATGCTTAGGCTTTCTAGAGACTCTGAAGACAAGCTGGTCGTTAGAACTGTCTCTGTCAGTAGCTTCAATAACCGGAGGCTCCATGATCAGATCCATTCCTTCCATGACAACAAATTCCTTCATAAATAATTCAGGCATTTCATCATTGTTTGGATATATGAAGATGTTTAGTGTGGCTTCGGGCGACCTGTTGATGCCATCCGTACAGTAGAACACCAGGTGATCCTTTCGTGGCTCCACCTTAGTGTAAACACTCTGAATGTAGTTAAGATGAGCTGACGTTATATCGGCCAGGCTGAAGGATGTGGTGGGGATGCCTTTCCTTGACATCTGGTGACCTTGTGCTGGAGACGTATTCTCTACATAGCCGCTCGTTGGCTGCTTGGTGATAATACAAGTGAGTTTCTCGTCCTCTGTGTCTGCGTCACTGATCTTGATTTGCTTAACTGTTATCACTGACTTTGATGTCTCCTCGACGGTGATGTCAGAGTGTATAAACACTTGGGGAGAAATGTTATCTATTGGTTCTACCTTGACGATGATCATAACTTCTTCGAGTCTGTTCCCGCCGTAAATATAGTCATCTGACATGTCAGAGAGAATGAGGGTAAAATTATCTGTGAGTGAATACTTTCCGATATCTCCTCCGTCATGCTTATAAGTGACCTCTTTTCTCTCTATTGACATTTGGGTGAAACTCGAAGTGGGAACTCCATTGAGCAGTATTCGCCCATAACTCGGTGCATCTTGCACGATGAATGTGATTCTGTTTGCCTGAGAATCTGGGTCGGTGGCTCTAAGAACCTTACTGGTGATAAAAGTCCACTGACCCTCCTTGACCTTGATCTTGACCATGGCACCCACAGTGTCTTGCTCTCGATCTAGTAGCTGGGGAGGCTCGTCATCTATAGCTTCAATTTCAATAAAGAAGTTGATGGACAAAGTGTGAATCCCATCAGTCACTTCTAACTTAAAGCTGTCTTTGTCCATCTCATCTTTACCATTGTTCAAGTATCTGATAGATTTGTTGATGATATCTTTTCGTGTGAACTCGTTTCCCACTGTCAAACTGAGAGTATTGTACAGTAGATTCCCGTAGCTGGGAACTTGTGTCACCCTCAACACCAAGTTATCTACAATCGTGTCAGGGTCAGAGACGTCCAAATGGTGTGTGGTAATGACCACTTCACTCCTCTCTCGTACTTCCTGCAGGCCTCTGTTATGTACCTCTGGTGGCTGGTTATCAACTGGTGTCAAGAAAATGGTAAATGTCTGTCCTGAGAGGTGATTTCCGGTCTCGTCACTCACCTGAAACTGGAACTGGACAATTCTTGGAATGATCCCAAGTTCATGATCCGGTGGTCTATAGGAGATCTTGTGATGGTTGATCTGAGCTTGAGTGAAAGATACAACAGTGGTTTCTGGGGCATCAGTCAGGACGATGCTTCCTGGAGACATCAGGTCGTTTATATCGACGTTGTGAAGAGCTGAATATGATATATCAGTGACGTGTCCTTAGAGTCGAGGTCCGTGTAGTGCAGATTGTCTCTGGTGAGAGGCGTGAGCTTGTGTTCGTGGACCACAAGAGACAGGGAGCACCCACTGTTCAACTCAGGAGGAATATCATCCACTGGCAAAACCTCAACGATTATTTCCATGGGTTCAGATTCATTTGGAGGTTCAGCGTTATCAGAGAGTCTGAAATATATTCTGTCTGTCACTGGCATTGTCTGATGTTCCCCAAGATGAATGTAATACAGGAAGCCGTCAGTTATGTCTCTTGTGTCCACTTTATTACTGACTTCTCGTACTGATTACTGATGTATTGCCACTGCTCTGGGTTGGGTGGGAGGGAAGAACGACGTAGGATCAGTGTTCCTAGCCGTGGGGCAGGATCCTGGATAATAAAAGTAATGTTTGCATCATCGCTGTCAACGTCTGTTGCGCTCAGAATGAATGGCGTGACCTGAACCTCCTCATTCTTTCTCACTTTGAATCCGGTGTTGACGTGGGCGACTGGAGGCTCATCGTTCTCGGGAAAGATGGTAATGGGAAACAGAAACTCGACTTCGTGTTGGTTATCGCTCATTTTCAAGAGGAGGTTATCAGTGTAAGTGTCAGTGTTGTCATGTTGGTAGACTACCACTCCCGTGTCTAGATCAGCCGGGGAGAAGATCTTGGTTGGAGTGCCCATCAACAAGAGACGCCCATGCCTCAGCCCACCTGTGACTGTCAGCGTCACGTCTCCTAAATTATCTTCGTCTGCGACTTCAAGGTTTTGTGCAGAGCTGAGGCGCCGAGATTGTCCCTCGTATAGTTTCAATCCGGCATTCTTGGTGGTAATGGGCGCCTTGGTCCTCTTCGGATTTACTACAATCATAATTTTAAATGGTAGTGAGGCTAAGCCTTCATCGTCGAGAACTTCGAACTCAATATCAAAAATTCGCTTTGAGTTGGAATCCTCCGCCGGTGGTTTGTATAAGATCTTCAAGTCAGTAATATCTCTCTGGTGGAATGAGGTGACGGGCAGGTTCTGGTCATCAGTGCTGACGAGAATACCCTCTCCATAATCCAACGCTTTGGTAACGTTGAAGACCAATCGTTCTGGTGGAGTTTCAACGTCCACAACGGTTACTACTGACCCCGTCAAGGCAGTCATGACAAACTGATTCACATCCAGGAGGAGCAAAGACTCGAAGGATACGCTTGGAGGAGTGTTGTCTTTCCCGGGGTGGATGCGCACGGGAAACTGGAAATATTCCTGCTTGAGCAGTGTCATTGAGTCCCTGTCATACAGCTCCACTACGGCAGGAATTTGGTCGTGTTTGGTTGAAGATTCCACTGTGTGCTGATACCTAATTCCTGACTCCAGAAACTTATAACATGGAAGCATGTAATCTATAGGAGTGTCTAAGATAGAAACAACAGTTCCATACCTTGGCAGTTCAGAGTGCCTGTGAAGGAGGGTGATCTTGCAGTCATGACGGGACTCGTCGAAGGCAAACACTGTATTGCTTCTGTCGATCTGGTTACTTGTGCCCAAGAGCTTGTCCACGCTGAGAGGAACCAACTTTGTCACCATCTCCAGCTGCATGTCGTAAAGTATCTTAGTGGAGAGGGTAAAGGGAATGATAAAGGTGTCTCGGCGAGTGTCGTAGCGTATCAAGAGTTTGACGGTGTCCTCTGACGGGTACTGACCACCCAGGTGTGTGTATTGCACTTCGTGAAGACCAAAATTACAGGAAAAGTTTGATGGCATTAGTTTTCCCGGTCTTTGAGTCACGGGTTCATTATTGATGACCATTACTTGGCAGCGATGACCTGGCAAAACCTTAATTTTAAGGTCATTATCCGAGTCCAGGTACTTGACTCTCCCGTAGGGAACCTCTAACAAGCGATTCACAAGAATGATATTCTTCTCGTCAATAAAGTCCTTCGTAAAGGGTTCGCTCATCATAGGCGGCTTCAAACGACCCTCCAATGAACTCATCTTCCTCGTAGTAGTTGTCACTCTCATCAGCGTGCCTGCTTGAGGGTGCAAGAAGCCCGGTGCCATCAGTGGGGAAAACACTGCTAGCAGACAAATTAGACTTTTGACGTTGTTCACTTATGTCTATATGACCGGTGATTCCGGTTTTTCGGGGTTCTAAAGCTCGATTTTCTCTCTTTCGCCGACAGAAGCTCTCGAATCCTCGAAATCGAACCGATCCAATCCGACATCTCCACCCTGAGTGTCAATTCCTTCAGTCTGATCACTCTTGCTGTAGAGATTTTGTTGGGAGTTGGCCAGGAGGGATGTGTGCAGAGGAAACTGTCTTAGGGGGAACACTGACGTTGATGAAGACGAAGAGGTGAATCCTGACGTAGCGTCCTGTATCAAACCAGGCATCAAGGGGCTGTCGCCCTCTGGGAAAGAGTCAGGGAGAACTCCTCCAGAAGACGCCGTCGGGAAAACTGCCCTCGCTGGTGTCAAGAGCGTGGGAGATGGCCGCCCGGGGTCGTTAGTCTTCCCGGTCAAAAGCGTGGGAGACGGCCACCCGGGGTCGTTAGTCTTCCCGGAGAAGAATTTCTGGTCGTACTCGGAATAGTAATCGTACCCGTCGTGGTCATCGCCGCTATAGTCATACCAGTAGTCATCTTGACTCACCACACTATACGTGAGCATATCGCATGTAACTACAAACAAAACTATAACTAAACTTGATCTCATTCTGGCGACCACAGGAATAATCACTCACTAAACTCAATAATCAAATCACCGGCCAGCCAACGTGAAAACCTGAGTATATCATTCAATAACAATTCGACACACAATCCACATGACCAATCACAATGTCAGTACACCATAAATACTCAGCATATAAAGACTACGAGAACGTCTCACTCTATCTTCGTTTAAAAAACCAATGTATAAGTTCCGCATCAGATAGAGAGTACATAAATATATTTAGCTCTTAGGTGAAACGCGCGCAGAGTAAACATCATGCCCCGCCCCGGAAGATCAACAAAGTTTTTCGCTCTACGGGCAACTGTGTTTGTCGGTCTGTGTGTTGGCCAGGTATACCAGTCACCACCACTACCCAACCACGACCTCTGGGCACGACGCCTGCCCACACACTGCCCCTCCGTGCCTCTTCCATCCAGCGTCGCTACTTTTGCCCCCACGTTGTCTGCTATAGTCTCCCTTCCCTCTCCCATCCTTGATACACACACACAACACACACACACACACACACACACACACACACACCCACACACACACACACACACACACACACACACACACACACATATCTGTCATCATCATTCATCAACCTCCCCACACAACCAGGCGATGTCATGCTAAGAATTCATATACTCTTCCCTCTATGTCACTCCTTCCCTTCCTCCTTTCCTTTCTTCCTCCTTCTCTCCCTCATTCTCTCTCTAATCCGCCAACACTCACTGCCATACCAGTGCCATAGTCCTGGCATTGACCTCTCCGTCCCCCGGGACCATGTGAGGCACTCACTTATCCCACCTCACTGACACACTTCATACACCTACTGACACACTTCATACACCTACTGACACACTTCATACACCTACTGACACACTTCATACACCTACTGATAACACTTGGCGCTAGCACTGGTATTCTAAACTCATTCTAGCACCTCTGACTCACTCTAATATACTTAAAATCTCACTCCTAGCATTTGCAAACTCAGTCCATCACTCACAAACTCACCCTAACACTTAAAGATTCACTCCAGCACTTACAAACTCACTTTAACACTTATAAATTCACCCTAACACTTAAAGATTCACTCCTGCACTTACAAACACACTCCAAACTCAGCCAAGAACTGTTGTCAATAATGGATTTGTGTCTTTGTTGCCACAAAAAAAATATTGGCACTGAAAATGTCGGATTTACTAATAAAATAATCCATGAAAAGTCAGTATTTTATAAACATGTTGAACGCAATATATATATATATATATATATATATATATATATATATATATATATATATATATATATATATATATATATATATATATATATATATATATATATATATATATATATATATATATTTCATTGCATATACTTCCACTTGTTTCTACGAGGTGTGTTAATGTAGTGTCGCTGGTGAGGCCAGAACATGTAGGAGGAGAGGGAAAAATGCTGGAGTTGTTGCTTGAGGCCCACTGGTGTGCCTGGCTACCAGTCCAGCGACCTACCTTACATCGTATTATATTATATTCATTAGAGAGAGAGAGAGAGAGAGAGAGAGATTCATACTGTCCTTCAAAAGGCTCTGTATCTAAAGGCTTTGTACACATGTAACCACCCAGCCCGGCCCAGTTCAACCACAAGTGTGGCCGGACAGATGACCGACGGACAATTGCCCGAACGGACATTGCGCCGACAGCCTTTGGCCAAACGGCCAACAGACCGAACGGAAAATTAGGTTAGGTTAGGTGATCAATGCCATTTCGTCCGTTCGGTGAAATGTCCGTCGGCCATCTGTCCGGGGGCCATCTGTCCGGGGGCCATCTGTCCGGGGGCCATGTGTCCGTCGGCCATCTGTCCGGGGGCCACCACAAGTATGGTTGACCAACAATGTGACTGCACTTGGTAGTGACTGTCTAGTTAGTTAATCTAGACACATAGTTCATCTAGACACATAGTTCATCTAGACACATAGTTCATCTAGACACATAGTTCATCTAGACACATAGGTTTCAAACATAAGTACAAGTGAAAGAACTTGACATGTCCAGTAGAAAGTCAAATTTTTATATTGTATAGACGAGTGTGGGAAGTAGGTAGTGTGAGGACTCTCCTTGTTTCCCAGGTAAATCCTGGTCACGAGGCTTCACGGGATCACTATACAAGGGCACTGCGGTAGGCCTACTGGTCCATACAAGGCAGGTCTAACTCTCGCTCGTCCATTCTCACTCCTGTGTGATAAATGGTTTGAAAACCGACAAGATTGATGGACTGAACACATAGATTCCAGACTGAGGGACTGATTACCTCAAACTCCTCCTCTCCTTACCCCTCTCTGCTTTGTATTGGACTGATGAAGCCACTGTGTGGCTTAATAAAGACTCCCATATGTTGCATTGGTGTTCTCAACTCATCCTCTACCTACTGCTTTTTGACTAGAATAAGACTTTCTTCATAAGACTAATTACTCTACAGACTGTCACTCCTCTACCATTCTTTTATCAAAACTGTAGAATAATGTAGCTTTTTCTATAAGTGAAATTATACAACATCCATTATTTCTAGTTTTATCGTAGTTATATGTGATCACTAAATTTATATTCCATTTTTTTCAACTGACTTCTTGTATTAGAAAACGTGATACAGGGACTGTTCCATCCTTGTGAATTTGGTACCTCATTTCGAAACTCAGGCCTTTCGTGTTGCGATCAACACATCATCAGGAGCTTGCAATGTTGCAGAAATGAGTAGGAAGTCCAGGTAGATTAGCTCAGGCGATACAAGATGAAAAGCAACAAGTTGTTGAACGATAGAACTATCACTCCTGTGGTTGTTTTCCCACAGGATTCGAACCTGCACACTGTATCAAAGTACTCAGTATATATATATATATATATATATATATATATATATATATATATATATATATATATATATATATATATATATATATATATACGCTGGCTTTCATATGGGTTGGTTACCCTTGCGAGTAAGCCAACGGCTGCTGTATAAGACACGTATCATGTTATTTATGGGGCACTGTACTGATAATGAATAAGACAGGTATGCAACATCGTCGAAACTCTTCGCCTGTGCAGCAGGCAGTGTCTTAGTAACCTGGTCATCACATGAGTTATATCTTCGTCAGGGGATATTTTTCTTGCAGTTATTACGCATTTTTTGCCCACCTTGTCAGTATCTGCTCAGCCGGGCTGTGGTTCGTACTTCGGTTTGCTTGCAGCCAGCGGAAACAGCCTGGTTGATCAGGTCCCGGTCCACCGCGAGGCCTGGTCATGGACCGGGCCGCGGGGGTATTGACCCCCGGAACTCTCTCTCCAGGTATACATTAACAAGTACGGAGAATATCCTCATATTCTTCCTTTATTTTTAATTTTTCCTTTTCTTTAAGGAAGTTAAGAATTATCGAAGTTATGATCTTGCAGGTCACTAACAAGTTTATGCAATGGTTGCAATGAACATATAATTGTTATAGTCATGCTCATTGTTATAGAGATTAGCTATGCGGACCTAACTTAGGGTTACCCAACAAATTCACTATGTTCTCATCTTTTATTTTCCAGCTAATCCTAACGAACCCAGCCAACGAATCATGAATAACTGAGCTTGTGATCCTGTCCGTAGTTAGACATTGAAAAAGCGTGGCCTGGTAGGCAACGCTCTCGCACACTGAGTGTCTGTGGTTCGATCCCCGGCCGGGTGGAAAATATTAGGCATGTTTCCATACATCTGCTGCCCCCGTTCACCCAGCAGTAAGTAGGTACCTGAGTATTAGTTGGTGGGTCGCATTCTGGAGGGCAAGATTGATGGACCACAGTGGAAACAAGACAGACAGACCTCATTGATGCACTGACTTTCATGGGTTACCCGGGTGGCTAACCCTCCGGGGTTAAAATTCGAAAATCTTATCTTATCTTGAAGAAAGAATTAGTTCTGCCTTTGTCCGTCGTCGTTTCGCTTGTCGATCTGTAGTTAAGACAAACTCTCCTACCAGCGTATCTTTCTCTAGTTTAGTCTAGTTCAATCACTGGAAATCTTATTGCATCTAGTACTATTATTATCAACTTATCTTCAATTGGTTTGTATTTTGTGAACATTCAAAGCTATTGTGAGGGACAACAGAATTATAAAGCTACTGTTAGGAGAAGCTAATTTTTCACTCGTGTTTTGATGACTTTATTGTTGGGGTGATTCTGTGCGTCAGGACCAGGTTGGCGTCTCTTGAGTGGAGGAACGACGGGTGGTGATTCTGTGCGTCAGGACCAGGTTGGCGTCTCTTGAGTGGAGGAACGACGGGTGGTGATTCTGTGCGTCAGGACCAGGTTGGCGTCTCTTGAGTGGAGGAACGACGGGTGGTGATTCTGTGCGTCAGGACCAGGTTGGTGTCTCTTGAGTGGAGGAACGACGGGTGGGAGGGCGCAGTGGGAGGTGTTGGAGACAGAATGGTCAGTCTTTCCCAACGACACTCGTTCCCACACGCTTCCATTCAGTCTATACATAACCCATCAGTGCCTTGTTCCCCCGCCAGGTGAGACAAGACCTTACAACGTTATATGAGAGTGTAAGGAAGTTATATAGTGTAGAAATATGTGGAGTGATTGTCTATCAGCAAGTGCCTTTGACCGTTAGTGTCTACGTACACGATCATGAATGCGGACTAATTGAGACCACGCTCAGTTCCAGTCTCGCTCTCTTGACTAGTAAGTCACACCAAGACAATAAGATATCACAGATGCCTCTCAGCAGGAGGCGGTAGCGAGGTGTGCCGCTGGCGAGGCCTCTTGGTATCCTCTCAATAGACAAGCTACAGAATATTGAGATTTGTGTATGGTGAAATACAGCTCTCTATATATTACTTAAAACCAGTTATATATATTTTTTCTTTATGCTCAGATTGAATATGACAGAGGAGGTGGAGGTGTTGATTCACAGGGAATACTCCCGGCCCGGGTCTTTACCAGATGGCGACCCAGCTCCGGCTCCCTGGCGTGGGAGTATCAGAGACCTATGTCTCCCATGGGAGGGGGTACCCCTCAGCGGCGGGACCAACTGGTCCCAGGCCTAGCCACATTCCCCCACCAGCACGAGGCTGACAGGAAGGGCAGGCTTGCGAGCCGCAGATGGTAGCAAGCTCCAGCCTTGGCACCGACCCTGCCCTAGAAGGGCTGGGCATGGTGAACGACCGAATATGGCAGTTATGGTAAAAACGAATTTCCACTCTGCTTATTTGTGGAAAACAAACTTGCTTTTTAGGGTAAACTCTCCTGTTATACATTGAGACACTCAAGCAATTAAGACAGCGCCAAGATATGCAGTTGTTTAATGAAGTTCAGGCAATAATACCATGCCACTATGGGAATATCATCGACCATCGTCTGTTGAATTATACAAGTTAGAAACGATGTGGAAAAGACTTAGGATTAGGACTAAAGAGACCAGTGTCATTTTGCACATCTTGTCGGTATCACCATACCATTTTTTCATATCAATAATGTTTACAAAAGCCAGCAGAAATAGCATGAATAATAGACATCACCAACAAGAGGAAGAATCAGACATATGTGCAACATCTGATCTGCATGTTTGTGGAGCAACTTGCAATGTGAACAGACTGACTGATGTTGTAGTGGCCAGGCTTAGGCTTGGCTACAGGTACTGACTGATGTTGTAGTGTTGCGTGGAGGTTCTTTCGTAGATTGGGTAATGAACAGACGAGATTGGATGGTAACTTGGTGTATTGAGGACAAAAGACAAGATGGAATCTCAAGAGTCGCAGGCCTAGTCTTCTCTACACGGTCTCTGGATTGTGACTGAGGTACTGCCCCGAGCAGGGCTCATAGCGTTTAAAGGGTTGACCTTTGACATGGGTGACCTTTGACATAGGGCTAACGGTTGCATCGGTTGGTCACGTGAGCTATCACTGGACTTACAGTGACAGTAGTGGCCAGGCTTAGGCTTGGCTACAAGTACTTCTGGCAGTTTGGGAGACACACAGATGATGATCAAACTAAATGCAAATTATGTGAACACTGTGCTTAATTGTCCACTTATTGAGGAATATAGAGATAGACAGTATAATAACCTATGTGACATGTCAAGATATCTTATTAAAGAAAATAAGATACCAATTATACTAAGCAAATTTCCTAAATTTGCTTGTAACAGATAAGTGAAATGTAGATATAAATCCAAATGTACAATTGTTAACCCTTTTGGGGCCTAGTGCCTAGGCCTTTTGTGTCTCCATATGCTCTTGCGCTACCCTCCACTGGATGGATATGGGGTGCACAATAAACTAGCCACTTCGGTGGCAAAATCTAAAATCTACCAGTGGCTTTATCAATACAAATTCAAGGACATGATTAGAATGTATTAATATTGGTAGAATTACCGAAACGTGCCACAATAAAATGTCACATTAGTTGCATTTGTGTCCTTTTACTTAACACATGATTAGAAGAATATGGAACTATATACAACAGATGAGGTACTCAATCCCTCTGCCTTGGAGTTGGTGAAGAGTACCGTAGTCATATAAATTAGACACATATGCAAATGTTGCATATGTGTCTAATTTATAACTTGTCGGTTCTCTGAACCATTCATCTATACCGTAGTCTTGTAGAGTCTGAAGCCCAGGGATGAAGATTGGCGCTGGTGGAGAATCTACTGGCTGCCGCCAACATCGATGAAGATTAAAAACTCCAAGATCATATTCTAAAGTTTATTTGCAAAAAAAAAAAAAAAAAAAAGATAAAGGACAATGTGGGTACAAAACCTCTATCGATTTAGCATTCATATTTTTAAGATACACTAGTCAAAATAACATAAATTTTCAAAATGGTGAAGGTAGAGAAGACAGTTTTCTGGTACATTTAGACTTTAGTCTTTTGTTTCTCCTGCCTTTATCTATTTATATCTTGATGAAATTAAGACACATGTGCAACATGTGGGTATCTTTATAGTAGAAGTCAGCACTAGAATGGCTGAAGACTGATGCATCTCCTCTTTTATCCAGTTGGACCCCAATGGAAATAAGTCACTCTGTCTGACTTTTTTGGGTTATCCTGGGTTTTCTACACATTTGCTGCTATGTATGATAATCTATGTAACTGTATTTGTGCATACCAGAATAAACTTACTTGCTATCGACATCACAAGACACCTGAGCCTTCCCACAGTCACTCGTGACCAGATTTGAGTCATCCATTATTTGTTTTTATTGTAATGATGTTGGCAAAATACCGTCAGAATCCTGTGCAGTCAAGACTAAATGTAGCAATACCTCAGTCATTCCCCAATGCAGGATCAGCAGATCAGGTAAGCAAATGGCCACAGCAACATCCCGACAATACTCATCTGACACCCTCTACCCAGGGGGCTAATGCCGGGTCACCATTTGGAGAAGACCCGGGCCGGATGTACCGGCGAACATACAACAACAATACTCATCTAAAGTATTACGTTATATTTGGAGAATCAATGAAGCTAATAAAACTATACAGTTTCCACAAAACTTTATTTTAAAATGTTAAATTTCTTTACATTTTACATGAAGGAAGGTCAAATTGCGGCATAGAGTAGGACTTCAACAGCGTGCCCTCAAAGGTGTAGTTCCCTCAAGGAGCCAACGAGGGCCTGAACGGCGAGGTTAACTTCTCCATGAGAAGCATCTGGAACATCTGGAGAGGAGTCTTCAAGCGCCTTGCGAGACCTGCAGGTGGCAGGAGCAGACGAGCTACGGATTCTTAGAGGCTTAATAATTTTACTCTTGACGAAGAGACTAAAACGATACACATTTAATCTGTTCTTCAGCTTCTCCGTCAGCACTTCGTGGTGAAGGCGAAGTCGAAGGCTCCTCACCAAGATGTACCGAAGGAGGCAGGTTTCCGGATGCTTCATGCAGAGAAGCTTCTTGTTGGACAGCTTGAGGATCCTGGCTCGCTGACTTCGAAGCCGAATCTTACAGGAAGATAGGAACCCGGTAGAAGATTTCTTGAGCGTCATCGATGCAGAGGTAAGCTGTGACTGGAGATAATATATGTCGCCGCTCTTTTATAGAGCGGTACACCCAGGTCAGATCAGGAAGAGGTGAAAGGACATGTGAAACTAACATGACATAAAGAGCGAAACGTTGCCTGCCTTCCATAAGAACATAAGAACATAAGAAAGGAGGAACACTGCAGCAGGCCTGTTGACCCATACTAGGCAGGTCCTTCACAATCCATCCCACTAACAGAATAATTGCCCAACCTAATTTTCAATTCTACCCAAGAAATAAGCTTTGAAGATTCTATTAACTCGAGTGCGAGTCCCACTCAAATCCAACCCCTCTCACTCATGAATTTATCCAACCTAAGTTTGAAACTACCCAAGGTCCTAGCTTCAATGACCCTACTAGGCAGACTGTTCCACTCATCAACTACCCTATTTCCAAACCAATATTTTCCTATATCCTTTCTAAATCTAAACTTATCCAATTTGAATCCATTATTGCGGGTTCTCTCTTGGAGAGATATCCTCAAGACCTTATTTATATCCCCCTTATTAATACCCATCTTCCACTTATATACCTCGATCATGTCTCCCCTCATTCTTCGTCTTACAAGTGAATGTAATTTAAGGGTCTTCAATCTTTCTTCATACGGAAGATTTCTAATGCTATGAATTAACTTTGTCATTCGTCGCTGAATGTTTTCTAACGAATTTATATCCATTCTGTAAAATGGAGACCAGAACTGAGCTGCATAATCTAGGTGAGGCCTTACTAATGATGTATAAAGCTGTAATATAACCGCTGGACTTCTGTTGCTTACACTTCTTGATATAAATCCCAGTAATCTATTTGCTTTATTTCTTACGCTTAGGCATTGCTGACTTGGTTTGAGGTTGCTGCTTACCATAACCCCCAAATCCTTTTCGCATTCTGTACGGCTGAGTTCAACATTATTAAGCTGTTAAGTAAAAGGACACAAATGCAACTAATGTGACATTTTATTGTGGCAACGTTTCGCTCTCCAGGAGCTTTCTCAAGCCGTTACAAGCGATAATGGACATAGTGGGTTTATATATACTCTCAAAGTGAGGTGAAATACTAGTGGTGGTAGTAGTAGTGATATTAGTAGTAGTCAATATGCACATGAGTAAAAGGTGATAAAACAAATACTAGGGTAGTATAACAATAGGTTAGACAAATATTTCTGCTGGAGGTTGAAATATCGAAGGCCTGTAGGAGTGTTCCACATCTACGATGTGCTTGTGTTGAATTAGCAGGAGAGACTATGTGATGGTAGGGTTTACTGTTTTCAGGAGGATTCTTGCTAAGACTTCAGAGATGGTGAAGCTGCCTTTGTTTTGTTTAATTGTGTTAGAAACAGAGATAAGTGCTGATTCAAGGCATTTGCGTCTACGGAAATTAGTTTCTTTGATTACTAGTCGGGCGTCTTTGAATTTCATGAGATGATTGTTGGAATTTCGGTGTTGTACGCAGGCGTTGTTCAGGTTATCGTTTCTGCATGGTCAGGTTATCGTTTCTGTTATGAACATTCCCGAGCTTTAGAACTTTGCATTTATCTTATTGAACTGCATCTGCCATTTTCTGACCAGGAATTGAGTTTGTCTAAATCCTCCTGAAGTTCCGTGACATCTACGTCTGAATCGATTATCCTACCT